>CM076576.1:149659547-149825402 GCA_034641835.2 Pinus albicaulis
TAAAAGGGTAAATCTGAACAGAATTGCTGATCTAAAGAAGTATGCTGCTTTATAATGATTGAAGATATATACGCTACTTAGCCGCAGAGGAAGCGCGTATATACGCGGCTTCGATGAAGAGAAAGCGCGTATGCACAATGAAATATGTACTGAGGTATACGCTGGTTGATGTGGACGAAAGCGCGTATATACGCGACATCAGTGAAGTGAAAGCGCGTATGCAAACTAGGGTTTGCTGAAGCATGGGGTATGAATCATCTGATCTGTTCTGCTGTATTACTGTTATCTGATCTGTGTTGTCTGAATTGATAAGTACCTGTTGGTGATGTATGTTTGAGCTTAAATATATGGAAAGGGTCCAGTCTGAAAATATGATGAAATGTGGCCTGCAAGTTGTGTTCTATTGAAGTGGTTGGATCCAGTGTGAAAATTGATGAAACGTGGTCCAAGGTGGTGCTGAGGGTTGTAGCCTTCAGTCAGGGGGTCGTAGCTCCCTTCCAGGTGAGGCTGGTAAACGAGATCGGGGGTCGTAGCTCCCTTCCAGGAGAGGCTGGTAAACGAGTCAGGGGGTTGGAGCTCCCTTCCAGGAGAGGCTGGTAAACGAGCGCAGGTGGGTGCCTGCGTGCTGGTCAAGTCTGCGCCATCACATATGTTGTAAGATGTTTTCTCTATAATAAAATATTGAAGGTTGAGCAACTGCAGCGGTGGTTTTCTCCCGACTTGGGTTTCCACCTAAAAATCCTGGTGTTCATGTGTGATACTTTGTGTGATGGTTTATTCTGTTCTTACTGCACATGTTTACTGTTTATAGAACATTTAATGAATGAATGATGGAATGATATAAGTGAAGAACTAATGGCATAATTATATCTCTGTGTATACGCGAGTTTTATGAAGGATATCCGCGTGTATACGCTAGTTGGATTCAGCAAAGTAGCGTATGGGTTTTAAAGGAATGAAAAAGTAAAAAGTTTGAATATGCAGTAAATACTGATTCACCCCCCCCTCTCAGTATTTTTCCCAACAATTGGTATCAGAGCGTGGTCCTTCTGCAGAAGCTTGATCGCTTGAAGGAGATCCGTCGCAATGGGAAGTCAAGAAGGAGTGATGTCTATAAAGCCACCTCTATTCAATGGAGGCAATCTGATATTCTGGAAGGTACGAACAAAAGCGTATCTGCAAAGTCTTGGTGCAGATGTATGGGCAATCGTGGAAGAAGGTTATCAATACCCGGCAAATATTCCTACTGATGCAGCTGAAAGAAAGAAGTATGAAATCAATGCCAAAGTAGTGAATGTCTTATTGGGAAGCATGTCTGAATCAAAATTTGCTAAAGTGATGCAGCTACATTCGGCAAAATAAATATGGGACAAAATCATTCTAAGCTATGAAGGAGACACAAAGGTAAAAAGTGCAAAACTCCAAACTCTTAGAATTGAATATGAAAATTTGAAGATGCATAGTGATGAGAGTGTTGCCAGTTTCTTTCTTCGTCTGGATGATATTGTAAATCAAATGAGAAATTTGGGTGAAACCATAACTGATACTACTCTGGTGGAAAAGGTCTTAAGATCCTTGACTTCTAAATTTGACTCTAAAGTTTCGGCTATTGAAGAAAGGCAAGATCTGCAAACTCTTTCTATTATTCAATTGCATGGTATTCTGATTGCTTTTGAAATGAGACAAGGAGGTCCTTCCCAAATCAAAGAAGCTGCTTTTAAGGCATCTACAAAAGGAAAGGAAAAGGAAGTTGTCAAAGAATCCAGCTATATATCCGATCAAGAAGAAGCGAATTTCGTGAGAAAGCTCCAACTAGGTACTGGAAGATTCAAAGGTAAGCTTCCCTTCAAATGTTTTGAGTGTGGAAAAGTTGGTCATTATGCTGCTAAATGTCCTTATAGAGAAAAGCATGGTAAAGGGAAACAATTTGAAAAGAGAAAGATTTATTATGCAAAAGAAGATGATGATGAAGTGTCCAGTGAAGATGAAGAAGATTCTGACCATGATCTGAAAGTGCTCATGGCAAAGAAGCAAAAGAAGAAGGTTACTCAAGGAAAGGAGATACCTCAGAAATCATGTATAGCAAAAGTTGAAGAAGATGAAACAGATTCTGACGAAGCTCTACAAGTGCTCATGGCAAAGAAGAAAAAGAAGAAGGCTACTCGAAGCAAGGAGATATCTCAGAAAATAGAAGAAGATGAATCAGATAGTGATTGGGGTCATCCTTTGCATGATCTTGGTGGTACAAAAAATAAAGAATTTTGTGAAAGTAGTGTTTTGGAAATAGAGAAAGCTCTCAAGATCAAAGATGAAGAACAACAAAGAGAAATTGATAAGAAAGATTCTATCAACAAAGAGATGATCTCTCAAATGAAAGAACAAATAGAAATGCTGAATGGTCAGGTGGACAAGTATCAAAATCCTATTAAAGAACTAGAAGCAGAAATCAACGATCTAAATGCAGATCTCGAAAAATCAATCAAGAAGAATGAAGGACTTGAAGCTGCAATCATCTTTCTACAAACAGATCTTGAAGCATCAAATAAGAAGAATGAAGAACCTCTGTCATTTGAAAAGGAAGGCCTTGAAGCAGAAATCATCTCTCTCAAAGAAGATATGGAAAAATCAAATAAGAAGAATGAAGAGCTGCAACAAACATGTGAAGGAAATGAAGATTGGTTGAAAGAAGAGATTCTAAATCTGAAGGATCAAGTTGAAGATGGAAGAAGAAAAGAAGAAAGCATGAAAAAGCAATGTCAAGCCTTGGAGGTTGAGGTAAACATTCTCAAAGGTAAATTAGAAGAAAAGGTTAAACTTTTGAGGTTTCATGATAGTACTAACATTTTGGACAATATTTTGAGTAATCAAAGGTCTCCTGCTATCAAACATGGTCTTGGTTTCCATGAAACTGTTAAAGGAGAATCTAGCTCACAAGGAAGTGCCAAAAATTCAGAAGATGTCAATGCAAAACCTGATGTGTTGAAAGAAACAAAAGATCAACCAACATTCATGAATTCTCGAAGGAATTCATTCAAGAACGTTGAATGTTTTAAATGTCATAACTATGGGCATGTTGCAGCAAATTGCAGAAGCAGAACAATTCCGCCACAAATAAACAGGTACTCTGGTAGCTTCAAGGGATATTGTTTCTCATGTAACAAGTATGGACATAAAGTAGCTGATTGTAAAAGAAGGAAGATCAGAAATACTCATTATAATTCTTATTACTCTGGACACATGAGATGTTATTCTTGTAACAAGTATGGACATGTAGAAAAGGAATGCAGGCTGAGTAGATATGAGAAATTGGATAACTTCCAGCACACAAATAGAAAGTTTAAACAAGTCTGGAAAAAGATGGAGGGATGGAATAAGAATCAATCTAGAGAAGAAAATGATACTTTTGTGGATGCTCTAGAAGACAATGATTTTCTTGAAGAAAACACTCAATACAAGGACCGATCAGAAAGTAGGGAATTCTGACCCTACTGCAGTCATCCGCTTCTGAAGCTTACTTCTCTGATTGACTGCAGGAATGATGTGAGATACATTATGAGATCTAGTAATGTATCGTCACAAGGGGAGCAATGTATGATGTCTCTCACGGTTGAATAGATTATTCTGGTTATATGTATTTCTGACAGAGCATCTGGTGTGAAGAAAAGACAGGAACAGAAGGTAAATTTGCAGAAGGAGATGAAGGTTTGAAATTTTCTATATTTCACTTTCCATACGCGGGTTCTATGAAACAAAGTCGCGTATACACGCGAGTTCCAGCTGACACAGCCGCGTATGCATTGATGATGAGAAAATTTATCTGATAACTGAAGATCTAGAGCAGAGGTCCAGGGGGAGCATCAGTCTGACTATTGATGATTGCACTATTAACATTATTCTGGTTATACTCATGATAATGAAATGATACATGAGTTCCTGTGTTGAAGATTATGGATGAAGCCTGGTTGCTTTATGATGAAGAGCATTCGTTGTTGAGATGAAAGTCTTATAATTCAGAGATGAGGACAGATCATGTAGAGATTGTTGCTGATGACTTGCTGTTGAAGGTGTTTCAGATTGCACAAGTTAAGGAAGAGCACTGGTTTAGGGGGAGCAACAGGTTGAATACTAATGATTGCATTGTTGGCAATTTGACTACTTATTCTTTGGTTTTTATGATACTCATGCTCAAAAGATGATACATGGACTATTATGATGAGTTTTTTAACCCTGGTTGCTTATAAGTATCTTGTGTGCTCACACATGGATGAGTTGGATGTCGTTTGATTCAGAAATAAATCATGCAGAGTTTGTTACTATGGCTGAGAGATCTTTTGCCTACATATGTTACTTCATGAAGATCATGGTGATGATGGACCACATGGATGATTGCTTGACACCTATGTGAAGATGTTATTCTGATATGAGAATCTCTCTTGGAAAGATTGTATTGATGCTGCAAAGAATCTGAAGGCTTGGTTACTATTGTGCTGATGCTACAACCGTTGGATGACGCTTGAAGACACAACTACACTATTCTATCTATCTGTAGTCCAGGGAAGCAGTCAAATATCTCAGAAAGAAGCTGAACACTGTCTTTTCCTCGCAGAGAATCAAATCTGATTGAATTTTAGAAGATGGCTTGGGATACGCGGGTTTCCTGAAACACAGTCGCGTATGTACGCTAGTTCATGCACAGAAAACCGCGTATGTATGATTGCTGACAATTTTTGCTTGGAGTCAGCTCTCTTCAGCACATCTGCAGTGCTGTTTGGTATCTCTGGTGGTGTTCCAGTTCTCATAATTCTGTTTCTAATGTTTTGATAAAGATGCCTTGATGATTTGTTGGTGAAAGTGTTCAGGATGCACAGATTCAGGGGGAGCATTAGCGTTGCTGAGTATAATGCATTGTTGGCATTATGATGGTTCTGAAATATGTTCTCATGCTTGAGGACTTTCTGTGTTGGTCTTAAAGTCATATATGTAATTTGATGAAAAGGTCATGTTGAGACCCATGATGTAAAATTGTAATATTCAGTCATGTAAGGACTTGTCAATTTTGTAAACCCACTTGGTTGGGTAGCTGAGTCAAATTTTGTAAACCCACTTGGTTGGGTAGCTGAATTAAAATGTGTAAACCCACTTGGTTGGGTACTTGAGTCTCATATGTAAATCCACTTGGATGGATCTTTGATGTAAGTATGAGTCATTGGTGATAGAAAAGTCATAGAGTCATGTACTTCATTGAAAAATATGTTTGAAGATTAACATGAACTCAGGGGGAGCTTGGTCACTTCAGTATACATCAGATCTACAGAACGCTTCTTCTACATGAGGAGAAAAGGGGGTGAGTGTGTTGGTTTTGATCCGCCCTTTGCCCTTGATGTCAAAGGGGGAGAGTGACATGGTGTTTGAATGAAGAGAAAGAATGGTGTTAAAAATGGGAAAGTGACATGGTGTCATTGTATATTTTAATGTACCTATCTGTTGTGGTGATCAAACACCATCGTGGTTGCCATCAAGTCCAAAGGGGGAGATTGTTGGCAATATGATGCAGAGTGTTTTCCTTGATGGCAACCCACTGAATGAAGATGCAGACATGCGACTGTTGACATGTGTTTTCTTTGATAGCAATTCACCTGATGAAGTTATTCTTGACTTGATGGACTTGGTAAATGATGTTTGTTAGCAATATGATGTTGAGTGTTGTCCTTGAAAGGCAACCCACTTGATGAAGATGATGGCAACTTACTGGATGAAGTTGTGCTTGATAGAATATGTCTTGTACAGAAGGCAATGAAGAAAGGAATTCAGCATGTGCTAGATCTATGATGAAAAGAGTATGTCTCAAGGCATACGCGGATCTGTCTAAGGGAAGTTGCATATGCACGAGGGAAACAACGTTCCAAGTCGCGTATGGGAAAAAGCGCTCATAAAGTGGGAAACCAGGGGTAACCACCATGGTATTGACCCATTGTATTGGGTAATGATTCGTCTATGTGACCCCGTCCAGGAATACCATTGGAGGTAATGTAGTTTTGGGCTCATGGTATTGTTTTGGCTCATGGTATTGAAAAAGGGGCCCGTGGTATTGAAGGCTCATGGTATTGTTTTGGCTCATGGTATTGAAAAAGGGGCTCATGGTATTGAAAGGCGCTCATGGTAACATTGCTTTGGCCCGTGGTATTGAAGGCTCATGGTATTGCTTTGGCCCGTGGTATTGAAAAAGGATAAACCTATATAAGGAGAAGAAATTCATTGTGCAAATCACGAATGTGAGAGCGAGTTATGCGAGAAGTTGAATGAATACTTCTCTCTGAAGTAAATCTGAATGGAAGGGGTTACAGTTGAATGAATAGATCTGAATGGATGATGCACCAATGATAAAGAAGGGGATCTAGATCTGAAATGTACTTGTATCTACTAGATACGCTTATGGAAGGCTTAGATACGAATTGAGGCGAACATCATACCGAAGTAAAAGGGTAAATACGAACGGAAATTGCGATCTGAAGAAGTATGCTGCTCTATAATGATTGAAGATCTATACGCTACTTCGTCGCAGAGGAAGCGCGTATATACGCAGCTTCGATGAAGAGAAAGCGCGTATGCGCATTGAAATATGTACTGAGGTATACGCTGGTTTGTGTGGACGTAAGCGCGTATATACGCGACATCAGTGAAGTGAAAGCGCGTATGCAAACTAGGGTTTGCTGAAGCATGGGGTATGAATCATCTGATCTGTTCTGCTGTATTACTGTTATCTGATCTGTGTTGTCTGAATTGATAAGTACCTGTTGGTGATGTATGTTTGAGCTTAAATATATGGAAAGGGTCCAGTCTGAAAATATAATGAAATGTGGCCTGCAAGTTGTGTTCTATTGAAGTGGTTGGATCCAGTGTGAAAATTGATGAAACGTGGTCCAAGGTGGTGCTGAGGGTTGTAGCCTTCAGTCAGGGGGTTGTAGCTCCCTTCCAGGTGAGGCTGGTAAACGAGATCACGGGGTCGTAGCTCCCTTCCAGGAGAGGCTGGTAAACGAGTCAGGGGGTTGGAGCTCCCTTCCAGGAGAGGCTGGTAAATGAGCGCAGGTGGGTGCCTGTGTGCTGGTCAAGTCTGCGCCGGCACATATGTTGTAAGATGTTTTCTCTATAATAAAATATTGAAGGCTGAGCAACTGCAGCGGTGGTTTTCTCCCGACTTGGGTTTCCACCTAAAAATCCTGGTGTTCATGTGTGATGCTTTGTGTGATGGTTTATTCTGTTCTTACTGCACATGTTTACTGTTATAGAACATCTAATGAATGAATGATGGAATGATATAAGTGAAGAACTAATGGAATAATTAGATCTCTGTGTATACGCGAGTTTTATGAAGGATATCTGCGTGTATACGCTAGTTGGATTCAGCAAAGTAGCGTATGGGTTTTAAAGGAATGAAAAAGTAAAAAGTTTTGAATATGCAGTAAATACTGATTCACCCCCCCCTCTCAGTATTTTTCCCAACAACATCATTCTTAAAAAACACATTTTAGCCCTTATTCATGAGTTTTCCAATGCTTAGAAGGTTACATTTTAGGCTAGGTACATAATAGACATCTGGCACAAACTTATTCTCTCCCTTCTTTGTCAGTATTTTTACTCTTCCTTTCCCCATGACAGAGACTTTACTCTCAGTCCTTGTTGTCACTTTAGATTTCACGCTCTCATCCAGATTGGAAAACATTGCTATGTTTCCAGTCATATGGTTACTACAACTTGAATCTAAGAACCATATATCTTCTCTTTTTTCTTGTGCTACGTTACAAGTTAAAAGCACATTACCATGGTTTTGCTTTTATTTTGTGAAATTTACACTAGGTTTATTACTCAGGTCATTTTTCTTCTTTCTACATTCATTGGCATAATGCCCATAATTTTTGCAATAATGGAATTGGACTTGAAATTTATCCTACCTCTGTCCTTGTTCTTGATTTTGGTTGAGACTTCACTTGGATTCTGATTGATGCCCCTTCCACTTGTGCTTGCAGGGCTACTTCTTCCACCTCTATGTGGGCTTCTTCCTCTTCCTCGGTAGTTTGATATTACTCGACCTCTACCTCGACCAAAATAAATTTGTGTCTTGAATGCATGCTCCAATGAGGATTTCGTTGCTTTGTTCAATCTATGCTCATGAGACATTAGTGATGCATGAAGTTCATCCACTAAAAATTGTGAGAGATCCTTTGTCTCTTATGTGGCCACTACTATGGCATCAAATCTTGATGGTAGACTTCTTAAACTTTCTCCACTATTCTTCTTTCCTCAAGTGTCTCTCCATGAGACCTGATTTGGGTAACCAATCCAATCACATGTGTGAAGAATGAGTCTATGCTATCAGACTCTTTCATGCCGAGAGTTTCAAAATCTCTCCTCGGCATTTGAAGTTTTGTTGTCTTTACCTTTTCCATACCTTGGTAGGTTGTCTAGAGGGTATCCCATGCCTCCTTAGACTTTGTTGCTGCTTCAATCCTTGAGAAAATACTCTCATGTACTGCTTGGAAAATATATAAGAGGGCTTTGGAGTCCTTCTTCCTATTTTATCTCAAAAAATCTCTTTGTGTTTGTGTCAAATCATTAAGTACTATTGCATCTGATGGTTCTTGTAAACCATTTTCCACCAGCTCCTAAGTATCTTGTGAAGCAAACAGGGCCTTCATTGTAATGGCCCAATAATCATAATTCTTACCATTGAACTGTGGTAATTGTGGATTTTTCAGGCTTGTGCCTATTGATGCCATCTCGACTGTGTAACCAAAAAAAATTTCTCACTGCTGGAGACTTCTGCTTCTACAAACAATATTACAACTTCTTCAGTAAAGAGAGTTCTTTCTTTCACTAAGAGCCTAGACCTGCTCTGATACCATGTTGGTAATATTGAATACAATAAACACAAAGGAATGTGTTCCCCCTTACAACACAGAGAATGCGCTAAAATGCGGAAATAACAATACACAGACAGAGAGAGAAACACAGGAGAGGAACCAATTTCAATTTTCTTTCCTTCATGGTAACAATATGAAATTACATAGGTTTTATACAAAATTGGCTGAAGCTTGAAACTTTAATGTATTTAAATGCGGATCGGACGTTCAACAACCAAAAATGTCTTCCACTCTATTTCTCGGTTTCCACACGAAATAGTGTACAAAACCCGTTCAGAACACAAAACAATGGACTTAAAATTTTATGTGATTCAGGTTAGAAAGTTCATCACATTCGTTGCCCCATCACAAATCTCATACCAACGATTTCAACTTTTAACATGTGCACTTATGGGAAAAACTTAAGTATTGTGATATGCAATGTGACGTGGCACATCGCATTGCATCCAAAACATGATAACCTACGAGTGCTTATCCGTTATCTCCTGAGCTTTGTGATGTGTGCTTTTGTGCTACCCTCCTGAGCTTGACACGTGACCCATTTTTGATCGCATCGCAAATAACATAACATATATTTGCGGGTGGCTTTAAAAGGTAAATGAAAAAATTTTCGAAGTGCGCACTGCGGGCGGTGGAAAAGCTTAAAACATAAATTTTGAAAAGTGCGGGTGGCTTAAATGTTAAGTTGTGTGATGTGCGATCACGATGTCACATCGCACCATGTAAGGTTTTTTTGCACGGTTAAAACATTAAACGTTAAATGTTGTGAAATGCAGGCTGCGGGTGGTAAAGTGTTGGGAAGTGCGGTAAGCCAAAACATTAGGAAATAAAGCGAAATACGAAGGATTTTTGGCGGATTGCAATGCGGTAAGGTTTGGTGTGGGTTTCGCGGACATCGCATCGGCGGAAGTTTAACATATGGCGAAGGCTTAAAGGTAAACCAAAAATGTTGCGGGCGCGAAGTTGCAGGCAATAGTAAGTAAATGCGATAGGTAAGAAATAAATGCAGAGTGTGGACTGAAGGTACTCTGTTTGATTTCTTGCATGAAACGCCTCCGATTTGAAATCCTGCTGCTTGTCTTTCCTGCAGAAAAAATAAATTTAGTGTGGGCTACTGCCACTTCTTATTCATGATGGTGATTGAGAGTAATTCCAAAAAATTATGTTAAAGGACCATTCGTTCAGTTCAATCAAATATATATTTTTTGATGTTTATGATTATTGTTAATCAGTAGCAGTATGGGTAGCTACATGAGAGAGTGACCATGTCTTCCATAGACAAATTTTGTAGCGAATATTTGTGTGAGTTGGTTGACATTGAATTGTGGATCAGGTATATTCCCTAAGATGTCTGATGCTCTAGAGATCCTTCCGTCTCTTCGTCTTGCTGGTACGAGAAAGAGAGAGTATGAGTAGATTAATTACTTGGTGGGTGTTATCTCTTGTAGAAAATACAAGGTCAACGCATGAGACGACGTTCAGACATTTGTCCTCCAAAATGGACTTTTCTTCATCAATTATATCGAACCATTTGTGGAGGCTTGGATTGTTTGCGGGTGAGTATTTCTCTGCTTCATTTCCTACTGTACAATCAATCAGTATTGATCCATCGCAACCCTGCAACCATCAACGAGTAGATTATCGAAATATATATATATCATTGATTGTAGCACTAGATATTTGATATAATGATATATTATATGGATGTATATGCTTACTCTGACAAAGCAGTCATGGAAATGCATTCAAATGATAGCAGGTGCAGCGCCAGGATTTGTTGTCATCGCTTTCGCCACAGCTGCACCAACAATTTCCTCCACCTCAGGGCACCTATCGTGATAGTAACCCACCTTCAACCCATTCGCATTCGCTATAATTAGAGGAGAGGACATTGCTACCATTAACATTGCAATATTAACTAAATTATGCAGGCAACGATGATCAATTGATTGATAGTCCATTTGAATGATGGAATCAATTAAATATGAAGTAACACGTGATTCAGTGTTTGAGTGGGTGGAGGCTGAATACAGAAGACAAGAAGCAAACAATCTTCACAAACACTTTCTATTGGGTAGAATTGGATTATCGAGAGATGAACGAATAGAGTGGTGCTAACTAGGAGCATAATTTGACCAGTATATAGAAACACATGTACATTTAATAGGAAGCATGGTGCCCGGTGGAATAATTCAAATGGACATTTCTCACTTGCTTGGGTTCAACGAACAATATAAAAGGGTGTTTAACACAATTGGCCGCACTGGCAGGCATCTCAGAAGATGAAGCGATTTCTTGTTTCCTTTGTCTTACCAAATACATTTAAGGCATCGCGGGCGGAGAAGTTTTTCAAGTAAGATGACAACCATTTCTGATAATTAATGTTTTGACGAATTAATTAATTGTGCAGAGTGTTTTGAAATTCCAACCTTGCTTATCCCCCACTGTTCTAATACATGATTTAATAAAATGATAAAACTGCCTAGCTTTATTTTTTGGGCTATCCTCATTTAATGCAGTGTGGCATATACTATCGACATGAAATCTGTAATGGTGGTTAGTATATGCCACACCGCATTAAATGGCGGATAGTCCATAAAATAATGTGGTGTAGCATATATGGCAAAACTTATTTTTGGGTTGTTCGCTATTTAATGCGGTGTAGCATATACTGCCCATCGTTAGATTTAAATTCATTTAAATCTAACAATGAACAATATATGCCACACTGCATTAAATGGCAGATAACCCAAGAGATAAAGTTGATCACGTACTAACCATCATCACGTTGCAAATTGTGTGTACGTCGTAACACATGATTTTTTATAACCAAATAATAACCCTTCCTAGTGCCCACAAATTAATGACGGAAGTTATAATTTTCAGAAGTTGTCTACCCAGCATACAGAATAGCCCGGACGACAGTTTTTTGTCGGAATCCGGTAAAATAAAATTCAAAAAATTAGGTACTTGGAGTGTTTGAATTGAATTTTTGATAGTGGAAATGGATTCAACACTATAAAAAACCCTTAGGGCACCCAAAATATTGAATTTTAACAACTGTAAAAAAAGATTCTGATAAAATCTTTGCCAGATTCTAGGCCATTCTGTTTCTTTTTTAGACTACGCGATAATTTTCATGATAAGGATTGATTGCATGATGATGTCCATAATCATGTACTTACCATCACATCATTGCAATTTCCACTTACGTTTTTTTTTTTTTTTTAAATATTAAAATAAAAATGTAACAAACATAGTACTTTCTCTAGAAAATAATAGAAATTTTAATAAGTTTTTGATAATTCTAGTAAGATTTTGACAAAATCTGCTAAATTTTTTAGAAATATTGATTACATTCTTTAAGATTTAAGATTTTATTTAGAATAATATTTGCTTTAGAATTTTAGATTCCTTATAGGTTTTTGATAGTGTTGAATCTATTTCCACCATCAAAAAATTGTTTTAACACTTCAACAATTAGATTTTTTTGAAAACTTTCAACATGGGAAAGAGAAGTTGTAAATATGTTTTATTACAATAATGTGATTAAAAAATCAGAACTTATTTCATATAATACTTATTCATGTCATTTTTTTAATATTTTTGAGATAAATTTCAACTTTCAATCTATAAGAATATTCTAAAATATGGTAAGGAGGTTAAATCAATATCATCTTGATAATTACTTATAATTATATTAAAGTTTTGGAAAACTCTATTCCAACATAAACATGTCCATCCATGTAACAATAAATAGAAAAATTCTATGGAGTAATATAAAATTCACCAAAACTTTATATAAACTATAAATTTATTAGAAAGTCTTAAACTATATCGTGGAACATTTTTCAATGTCCATAGTAAGACCAATATAATTGATTTACGTCGATAGGCATATATCAAGCACATCTACAACCACATTAGTAAATGTGGTTAGGCATATATGAAACACATTTACAACAACATTAGTAAATGTAGTTAATATATATTGATAAAGTATATCAACCACATTAATAATTATTAGGCATACTTGTTAAAATTTAACTAATTTATATTATTAATAACTATATAAATAATTAGAACCATATATATATATATATATTATTACAATATTACATTGTTATATAATATTAAATTAAGATATTTATATTTATATTTCAATTTATAATATCATATAATATAATAATAATAATAATAATAATAATCCATTATTACTAATAATACTTATTTATTTCACACGATCATATATATGATTATTAGTAACTATATAGGTCTTTTTATATATTTATGGTTATTATATTTTATATTATTATAATATTATGTTGTTATATAATATTATATTAAGATGGCTTTGCGAATTATGGTGATAGCTCTAAATTCACACATCACTGCAGAGATTTGCCACCCACCTATTCCATTTGGACCCGCACCATCAATTCTTGCAGCTTTTCACTTTCAGCACAACTTACTATTTTTAGCAGGTTTTCGGGGCCTGCACTCCCGGAGCCGTTTTGGGGCCTTAATGATCTAGGTGGACATTGGTAGCCACCCATCTATTCCATTTGAACCCCCACCATCAGTTCTTTCAGTTTTTAATTTGTAGCACAACTTACTATTTTTAGCAGTTTTTTAGGTCCTGAACTTCCGGAGCCGTTTTGAGGCCCTAAATGAGGTTTTTTTGGGCATCGTTTGTTTGGCAAATATGATTCCATTCTAGAATTGATATTCGCACCAAAATTTATAGTCCTCAGATAGATATTTATAACGATGTATCATACACATCAAACATATATTGTATGTTGAAGTTACGTGCCCAGGAAGTTGAAACACCAATTTACCCAAACGGGGCCCATAGTTTTGGTGCTTCATCTCCTAGGGTTAAGTTTTTGGACATTTAGAGTTCTCCATTGTTTCTCAATAATAAATAGGCCCTCGAGCCTCATTTTAACACAGTTCAAAGGTTTGTAACCGCCACATCTCTTCTTAGAGATTTTATACCAGCACCCTAGCTAGTTTATTTCCATTATGTTTGTAAGAATATTTCTGTTATTTGATATTAATGAAATGAAGCATTAAATTTTCGCTACATCTCTATGTTTATGGTTAATTTTTTATTCTGTTGCGTTCCTGCATAAATCCGGATCAGTGGTATCAGAGCAGTATGCTCTTTCTTTGTTTTTCTTTGCATGTCCCCAACACGGTCAGGGTATAAGGAGTTAGGGCTCGATCTAGTTGAACCCTTGCAAGATCAGCCTCGCAAGCCCTGACGAACTCCCATGGCGGAAGAAAAGAAAGACGAGGGAGCAGGAGATCCTATCAAAATATTTCTTGAGGAAGCCCTCGAGATACAAAGGAATGTGATGATGGATAACTTTGCTCAGATCCTTCAATGACTGCCCACCTATGGTGCATGTGCATCCAACAGCCACTCTGGAGGCGCCACTCCCTTCAAGGTACAAGTATACTTTGACATTCCTGTATTTGAAGGTCAAATAGATGCAAACGTCGTAGATGGATGGTTGAATTTTCTGGAAGGGTATTTCTTGGTCCATGATTTCTCTGGCTGAGAAAATATTATTTTTGCACTCCTCAAAGCCGTCCCCCATGTCAAAGAATGGTGGGAAACCTAATGTGAGCAAGAGGATGAGGGGGGACCCTCTCTATTCTCGACCACACCCACTTGGAATTCATTCCAAGACGACATCAAGGAACAATATTACCCCATGGGGAGCTATGAGGACAAATACATCCAATGCACCACGTTGTGGCAACAAAGGGATCAAGATGTGCATGAACTGACGAATCTGTTCCATACCCTTCGTACAAAGTTGGGTATTAAAGATTCAAAGAGACATTTGGTGCTCAAGTACTGTGGCAGTCTGCACAAACACATTTAGGAGGAAATGGAGTTCCTCAACATTACATCGCTTGGCACGACATATTGCTATGCTACCAAGATTGAGCAAAATTTAAGCAGAAGAAGCGAGATTTTGGATATGTGAATCTGAAAGGTGCCCCTGAATTGAAGAACAAGGGGCAAGGCTAAAGCAGTGTGACTCCGAAAAACACCACAAATCCAAAGGACACAGGGAAGTGGTGTGAATTTCATAACAGCCCCACTCACAACACAAATGAGTGTCAGGCCAAACAGTCATTGGTGGCCGAACTAAAGGCACCCAAATCAGATGCATTTTTTGATCCTGAGTCAGAATCAGACAAAGGCAATGACAAAGGGAAGCAGATCATTGATGCAGATCCCAGTGTCATTGTTACCACCATCAAGATCCAGAGGGAGGATCCAGAGGATCTAGAGGAGGGGGAGCGCCTCTTCCATTTGCAGATGTGGGTGAAGGGTTCTCTGTTGCAATTTTTTGTCGATAGCAGAAGCCAAAAGAACCTCATTTTAGCGGAGGTTGTGAAGCAGCTCGGCCTACCAACCATAGCACACCTGCAGTCATATACTATTGGGTGGCTCCACCCAGGGAGAGATCCTCGCATCCACTAGTAGTGCTGTGATGTTGCTCCTCTTGATGTAGTTGATGTATTACTGGGCCAACCATACTTTTGGAGGCGACATGCTGTGTATGAGCCTAGGCCTCGTGCTGTTTTTATTACTTTAGGAAATAACTTGTACAGGATACCGGAGGTAGTACCACCTCCTATTATCTCTTTGACTACTACAAAACAATGTAGTAAAATTGTTTCCCAAACCAGGAAATTTATTTTCCTTACAACTTGATCATAGGGAAAGAAGGATATTGTGGCCACAACCTCGAAACAGGGCTCCCCTACATGGCTGTAGCAGATGGACAAAGTCATGGAGGAATACGAGGAAACTTTCTCCTCACTCACTGAGGTTCCTTTACACTGTCAGGACAAGCACTCCATTGATCTGACCCTCGACGCATCGCTGCCTAATGTTGCCATACCTCATGCAACTACAAAAATAGAATCCACACATGTACTATTTGAGGCTGATAAAGAAACCAAATTTACTAATTGCATCTAGCATGTCCGCTCGCAGGTCCATGACATCTTTGACAACAGAACGTGCCTCATCTCATGGAGGATCTCAACGCAATGGGGACCATTGCTTCTTAAGGAGGGTGGAATGATCAAGGTGGATATTGGTGGCTACCCACCTATTCCAGTTGGACCCGCACCATCAATTCTTGCATCTTTTCACTTTTAGCACAACTTACTATTTTTAGCAGGTTTTCGGGTCTTGCACTCCCGGAGCCGTTTTGGGGCCTTAATGATCCAGGTGGACATTGGTGGCCACCCGCCTATTCCATTTGACCCCCCACCACTAGTTCTTTCAGTTTTTAAGTTGCAACACAACTTATTATTTTTAGCAGTTTTTCGGGTTCTGAACTTCCAGAGCCATTTTGAGGCCCTAAACGACATTTTTTTGGGCATTGTTTGTTTGAAATATATGATTCACTTCTAGAATAAATATTTGTAGCAAAATTTGTATTCCTCAGATAGATATTTCTAACGATGTATCATACACGTCAAACATAGATTGTATGTCGAAGTTACGTCCCCGAGAAGTTGAAACACCAATTTACACAAACGGGGCCCATAGTTTTGGCGCTTCATCTCCGAGGGTTAGGTTTTTGGATGTTTAGAGTTATCCATTATTTCTCAATAATAAATAGGCCCTCAAGGCTCATTTTAACATAGTTTAGAGGTCTGTAGCCACCACATCTCTTCTCAAAGATTCACTACCAGTACCCTAGCTAGTTTATTTCCATTATTTTTGTAAGCATATTTATGTTATTTGATATTAATGAAATGAAGAATTATTTCCACTACATCTCTATGTTTATGGTTATTCCTGTATTTTTTTGTGTTCCTGCATAAATCTGGATCAGTTTACCACTCGATTTCTAGTCCGAGGGTGTTTTTCGCACCATTGGAGATGATTTGGGCATATACTTAAACCATGACAAATCCTACACTGAGTTAGGTAATATGGCTATTGCTTACATTTTTGTACACTTGGACACCAAGGATGGACTAGTAGAAAGCATTAGTCTAATATATTGAGGGCGCACCAATCTGCATATTCTAAATTATGAAGGAGTGCCATTTCAACGCAGAATATTTCATAAGGTTGGTCACGAATATAAGGAATTTACTCGGCACAATAATGACAACAGGGATGCGGTGCCAACTCTGGTCATGATAGGCACTCAGACATCTGAAGGTGGCTTAGGTATACCTACATCGCATCATCATATTTCTTCATCCTCGAGGTTTAATGAATCCAGAAAAATCCCTCAGCAACCCACAACCTAACCACCTTCAGCAAGGGTTACACGATCACACTCTTCTGGATTTTTTCCACTTCTGGGTATTTTTCCCTCAACCCAATCTCTGGAAAAATCACTTAATTTATTTCCTGAATTTTCCTCTATTTCATTATCTTTATCTAGGAATATGATATCTTCCTACAATTTGAATACCATTTCTTGTTTGTTAATATCGGCACCCCCTAGTAATATCATACCCTTACTGGCCACTCTTGGTGAAGGTATGATACTGAAACCAAATGATGTAGATGCCTCATCGGATTCTAGTACTAGCCATATATATAAACTTCTATCCTGAGGAATTCCTAAACTTGCTTTGTGTACTGGGTTTGGCATTGGTGAAGCCTCACCTCCCAAGGTTCCTAGGTCTACCAGGGGCAGACACTCAAACATCTAAAAAGCCATCCAAAAGGCCGGGATTGAGGTAGAATCCAAAAAACAAATCTCTATCAATAGGGTTCTTACAGCAAGTGGAAACTCTGATTTTGTTAACTCATGAAGTGCTTATCCTTCAATTGTAGGGGCCTAGCCAGCCCAAATAAAAAACTAGCCCTTCAGAGACTCTTTGAGACTGAAAGATGGATGTCGTTTTTTACAGGAGACACTGGGTGATGGAATTATTATAGTAACATATTAAAATAAATCCTACCTAGATGGACCTTTCATACCCTGGATGGGAGAGTTAGGTTGGGTGTATATGCCATGGGATTCAACAATAGATCGATGAAGATTTTCAATATATGTGGTAGGGAAGGGGTATTGGAAGCTGATGTATTTTTTGAAGAGATAGGTATGCACTTGCATATGATTAACATATCTGGACCATGTCACGACAAAGAAGTATTATGGGAAACTTTGTTGAGTGCACCTTTCATGGAAAATGACAATATTATCATTGGAGGCGATTTAAATTTCTCACTCGAACATGCTTAGTCTTGGGGAAATCATGCTCAGATTGACTCCCACATGGATTTTTTTGAACATATCTTGGATCACTACAATATTTTGAACATAAATATGGCTCGGGTCCAACCTACTTGGCGAAATAGGCATATTGGGGATGCCTTTCTTGCAAGAATATTAGACCATTTTCTTATAGAGGGACACCTTGTGGACACATTCGACAAGATAAGACAATGGGTGGGCTTTGGAGGTATATCAGATCACTCACCCATATTCATGGAGATTATGGGAACCTCCCCCAAACTAAAAACACCTATCAAATTCAACTTTGCCTCGCTAAAAGAAGAATAGTTCCATCAGATGGTTAAAGAATCATGGATCGCTTACAGTCATGAGGCTAATAAAGCTCCAATAGAAATCATTTCCAATAACCTATCTAGACTTAAACACATAACTATTACATGGGCCAAGGAAAAGAGGAGGAAGGATGAGGAAAAACTACAACAAATTGAAGTTTAGCTTGCAGCTTTGCTAGATTCCCATAACATAGGTTTCCTATCAATAGATGACAAACTCTCACCCATATTCATGGATCTTGTGGGCACCTCCCCCAAACTAAAAGCACCTATCAAGGTCAACTCTGCCTTGCTAAAATAATAAGAATTCCATCAGATCTTTGAAGAATCATGGATCACTTGTAGTTAGGAGGCTAATAGATCTCCAACAGAAATCATTTCCAATAACCTATCTAGACTTAAACACATAGCTATTACATGGGCCAAGGAAAAGAGGAAGAATGATGAGGCCAAACTGCAACAAATTGAAGTTGATCTTGCAACTTTGGTAGATTCCCATAACACATGTTTCCTATCAATATATTACAAAATCACCTTGTCTCGATTATAAGCTGAGAAGATAAAACTCTTAAGACAGAAGGAAGAAGAATGGAGGCTCATGAGCATAGAATTTTGGCTCCAGGCAGGGGATGACAACACCAAATTTTTCCAACAATGTGCAAAAGGGTGAAAGAACACCAACGCCATATGGCCCCTAAAGGACAACTTTGGAAGGGAGGAA
Source organism: Pinus albicaulis (assembly GCA_034641835.2). NCBI lineage: Eukaryota > Viridiplantae > Streptophyta > Pinopsida > Pinales > Pinaceae > Pinus > Pinus albicaulis. The sequence goes on from CM076576.1 coordinate 149,678,767, forward strand.
TCTTATTTCCATCCACCTATAGATTTGGGCATCAGGCACTTTATTCATCTATTTAAATCTCCTCGAGAAGCCACCATTGAATAGATTCTCAGGATTTACAGACTCTTCTTGGGGTTTTTAAATGAGGAAGAGACAGAAAACCTGAACAAACCTGGAACTTTGGGGGAAATTCAATCTGTCCTAAAATGGTTCAAAAAATACAAGATCCCAAGACCTAATGGATAGACCATTGAATTCTATCTTATTTTTTTCGAATTAATAGGACATGACCTACTACTGGCTAATGCATATTGCAGAATAAATGGTAAAATGTATGAGGCTTTCAACTCCACATTTATTTCTCATATCCCCAAAATCGATAATCCCCAGTATTTTGATGATTTTCAGCCCATAACCTTATGTAACTGTATATACAAAATCATCTCCAAATTCATAGCTAATCGTCTCAACCCTGTTATTTCCCAACACATATCCAAAGAACAATTTGCTTTCCTCAATCATAGGCAAATCTATGAGGCGATAGGTACAACCCAAGAAGGTCTACATTTTATCAAAATTAAGAACCTGCAGAGCATCATAATAAAAATTGACTTATCCAAAGCATTTGACAGAACTTTTTGGACCTACCTTCCTCTAATTCTTACTCAAATTGGATTCCCCCACACCTTTATCAATTGGATTATGTGTTATGTAAGCTCGGTTTCTTATAGCATTCTCATAAATGGAGCGACCAAATTTTTTTTTCATGTCGAGCGAAGACTTAGACAGGGTTGTCCTTTATCACCTTTGATATTCCTACTCATTATGGAAGGATTGAGTAGACCCATCTCCGAAGCCAGACCTTCAGGGGATATAATTGGGGTAAAAATTATTAATGTATCCACTCTCTCCCATATTTTATTTGTCGATCATGTATTGATATTTCTTGATGGCTCCATTAGAGATTCATCAAATTTTATGCACATTTTATCTATCATCTACAAAGCTATAATTATGGTCTGCAATCATGGAAAATACACCATCATGGTCGTTAACTACTCACCACATGATCGTGGGTATGATCTTCAACATTTCCATTACCGACACCTAGCTTTGGAGGATGACATCAAATATCTGGGATACAGGCTAAAACCCAATGACTATTGCATTGCGGATTGGACTTAGTTGATTGCAAAGATCGAAGCCATGATTAATATCTAGCAACAATGATGGATTTCTAGAGTGGGAAGACTAGTTCTCATCAAATCAGTACTAGATGCCATCCTAGTTTATTGGATGGTGTTATCTTGGATCCCAAAAGGCATCACAAACAAAATTTAGCAAATTTGTCACATATTTATATTGAGAGGAAGATATGAGAGCAAGAAATTTTCTTGGATAAGATGGGACCGCCTTGCCAAACTTAAGAAATGGGGGGTATGGGGCTTGAAAGATCTCAATTATTTTTCAAAGGCTCTTACAACCAAGATGGGTTGGTAGTTTCTCACAACAAGAAGTATGTGGCAAGAGGTGGTATATCACAAATATATACCACCTATCAACATTGGAATGGATACGTAAACCTAACAGGCATATAACCAACATTTCAACTATTTGGAGAGTTTTTTTAGACTCATTATATGTTATTAAACACTGTTTTTCTTGGCATATAAGTACCGGAGAAAATGTGCACATTGGCTGTGATGCTTGGTCAGTTGTGGGAATTTCTAGGCTCTTCCACTTGAAGTCAGACAATAACTATACTCAATAGGTATTAAATGCCTATAAAAAATTGTAGACACTAAAAAATCTTCATTGTACAATCAAGCTTGGATATCGGATACTGATCTCATGATACCCAATTAGTTTTGACATGATTGGGAAAATTATGTAAATGCACTTGTAGAATCACATACTAAAAATTTAGATCAGGAGGACGAGCTGTTATGGGCCATCTCCTCGCATGGTTGTTGCAGCCCAAAGGAAGGATATCTATATATATGTGTGGAAAAATAACTTGAAATAAAAGACTCGTGGTGGTGCCCTTTTTGGAAGCTAAAATCTCCCCAAAAATCCAAACTACCCATGTGGTGTTTGATAAACAACAAGAATCTTACTGAAAACAATATTATGAGAAGATCCTTGCATGCGCCCTCGCATTGTTTCCTGTGTAAGAAAAATTTTGAATCCATCAACCACCTCTTTTTATTCTTCCCCATCACAAAACATATCTGGCAGCTGAGAGGCTGACAATTTTCAATATGCTTTGAAAAATTCGTGGTAAAATGCATCTGATCACAAGCTTCGCAAACTTCATCTATTGTTCTGTTGTGGCATATGGATAGCCCGAAACAAATAATTTTTTTAGGACATCACAAGTGATTGGCATATCATTTTCTCACACATTCAGGGGCTATATAATTTAATACCTAAATAAAAACAATCACATCGTGTGAGACTTATTGCCCCTGAAATTATTGACAAGTCCTTTCCTTGGGCGTATTTTGATGGATCTGCCTAAGAAACCAGGTGTGGTGGAGGCTTTATCCTTTATATCTCAGAGGCACATTATTTCAAACTTAAGATGGGACTTGGCAGGAGCACAAACAACTTCGTTGAACTAAACAACCTTAGAATCCTCCTCATCTTTGCACATGAAAAGCATTGGAAGCACATTCAAATTTTTGGAGAATCCAAAATTGTCATCAATTGGTTTAGTGCTATTTCTCAATGTCACGTGCACACACTCAGAGGAATTCTCAAAAAAATTACAACACTAGAACCTCATTTTGATTATACTGTTTGTACTCACATTTACAGGGAAATGAACCAATTTCTAATAGTCTTTCCAAGGAAGTCGTGCAGCTTCCCATTGGCTAATGTATGATTCAGTAACAACAGGGACACAAGAACTATCAATATTATCACAGGCCATTCATAGATCACCTCATGATCGCACAACCCACATCATGATTCTCTGCAGCTTTATATTGTTTTTCAACATGACTATTACTGCTTATATATTTATATTGTACTGAACATGTCTATATTTTATTTTTGAACACTTCAGACTAATGAATTCATCCATTCGGATATCATGCATATGCTTTATGCAGCTTATATAACATGTAATTTTCAATATTTTTATAATGGAAATCACGATTTTTTTCCTTGGGGAAAAATTAATACTATATCAATATATTAATAGTTATATTTCAAACTATAATATAATAAACATATAACATAATAATGACATTTAGTTATTACAAATAATATATATATATATATATATATATAACCAAAGGGATTAATAAGTCCAAGGGATAATAAACCATAAGATTAGAAACACTAATATATTATTATACATATTAAGGATTAATATTATATGCCCAATAGAATAATATTATATATTGAAGGGATTAAGAACCATATGATTAATATTATAAACTCTATGATTATAAACATTAATATTATAAACCCTAAACCTAATATTTTAAACGAGAACATTAAATCCAAGAGATTAATTAACCCAATGGATCATTACTATTATAAACCTAAGGGATTAATAAACCAAAGGTATTTTTAATATTATAAACCTTAGTCATTAATAAATCTAAAGTATAAATATTATAAACCAAAAGGATTAATAAACCCAAGGAATTATTAATATTATAAACCGAAGGGATTAATAAGCCCAAAGGATTATAAACACAAGGGATTAATATTAAACAATAGGATTAAAATTATAAACCACATGATTAATATTCAACAATAGGATTAATATTAAACTCTAGGATTTATATTATAAACCCAAGGGATTATAAACCCTAATATTAATATTATAAATCCAATGGACAAAAAACCCTAGGATTAATATTATACACCCCACGATTATAAATCTTAACATTTTAAGTGCTAAATCCAATATTATAAATTGGAATGTTAAACCCTAAATTATTCAATGTCACAATATAACATTGAATAAACTGCAATGCGATGTATCATTTTCATAATGATTGTTAAACTACTTGTCGCATTGCAATGATACTTGGCATGTCGCACTCTTGGATAAATTTTCGTATCATTTCAATGTCACAATATTAAACACTAATATTAAACAAATGTTATAAACCCTTACATTATATAACCGAATATTATTGTACACCGATGAGATTAATATTATAAACCCAAGGGATTAATATTATAAGCCCTTGGGATTAATATAATAAACCCAATAGATTAATAAACCTATGGTATTATTAGTATTATAAACCCAATGGATTAATAAACCTATGGGAATATTAGTATTATAAACCCAAGGGATTAATAAACCCAATAATTTAAACCCAACAAATGACAAACCCCAAGGGATTAATATTAAACAATAGGATTAATGTTATAAACTTTGGAAACAATGGGGATTTCCCATAAACCATATCGAACGGTGAAAACCCGGTTGTATTTCACCATGTTGTTATGTACGCCCAAAGAGCTTTTGGCAGCTTCTAAGCCAATCCCGACAATGGTAAGCCACAGTTTTTGTCAAGATGTTTTCCAATGTCTTTTTTGTGCTTTCCACTTGTCCATTCGCCTAAGATGGTATGGAGATGTCACTCTGTGCTTGACCCCATATATATGCATAAGCTTTGCTATCTTGTGTGATGTGAATTGTGCCCTTCCATCTGAAATAATCTCTCTTGGAGTACCGTAACGAGTAAAAATTTCTTCAAATAAAAAATCTGAGACCACCTGCTCCATTGCTTTCACAACAGCTTTGGCTTCCACCCACTTAGTCACGTAATCAGTATAGACCAAGATGTGGAATTTTTGTTGGGAGGGTGGGTTAAAGGGTCCAACGAAGTCAATAGCCCATTTCTCAATAGGCTCAAGGACTACCTGTGCCTGCAAAGGCATTTCATCAGCTCGACCGGGCTACCCCATACGTTGGAAACTATTACACCTCCTAACATAATTCTGAGCATCATGAAAAATGGAAGGCCAGTAATATCCCATTTGTAGCACCTTATGGCCTATTCTTTTTTCTGTAAAATGCCCTCCATAAGGGCCATCATGGGAAGCTTTCAATACCTCATAAATATCATCCTCAGACACACAACATCAGATCTGCTTATCTACTCCTGTATTAAAAGGTACCCTGCCATCTAAGAATATCGGGCACTATGATGAATAATCTTCCAAAGTTCCCTGTATGACAAATGAGGAGGCACTTTTCCTGTAGCAAGATAGTTAGCAATATCTGCATAGCATGGAGGTTTAGTAGAAACTGCAAAAGGATGTTCATTGGGAAAAATCTCTTCTACAGGTGTGCATTCATCATTGTTATCCATTCTAGATAGGAAATCAACTACTACATTATCTTTTTTTGGCTTATCTACTATTGTAAAATCCAATTCTTGAAGCAATAGTAACCATCTCATAATATGGCCAGGAGTAATAGGTTTATTCATCAAATACCTGATTGCTGCGTGATCAGTATGGAAAACAATAGAATACCTGGTGATGTAGTGTCGGAACTTATTGACAGCGTAAATAACAGCTAAGAATTCTTTTTCTGTCACCGTATAGTTTAGTTCAGCATGAATTAAATTCTTGCTGACATAGTAGATTGCATACGGTGTTTTTTCTACCTGTTGTCTTAAGACAACTCCTAATGCTGTATGAGAAGCATCAGTATGTATGTGAAACGGTAATTCCCAATCAGGTCCTCGAAGGATTGCAGCCGTTCACACCAGCCCCTTAATTTTCGTGAAGACTGTCTCACAATATTCAGTCCATAAGAATTCTGCATCTTTTATTAGCAATTGAAATAGTGGATGTGCTATTTGAGAAAAATTTTCTATAAAGCACCTGTAATAACCAACACAACCAATAAAGCTATGTACCTATGTGGGTTTTTTGGGTACTGGGAAGTGTAATATTACCTCTACTTTAGCCGGATCAACTTGAATTCCAACAGCTAAGAGAAAATGTCCCAATACTACTCCTTCTTCCCTCATCATATGGCATTTGACTGTACTCAGAGATACATGGATCTGTTTACATCTTTTGAGTATTTTCTCTAAATTTTCTAATCCTTCCTAAAATGAGTTTCCATATGGAGTAAAATCATCCATATAGATTTCAACACTATCATCAACCAAATTAGAAAAGATTCTGAAGATTTCCCTTTGGAAGGTGGCAGGAGCATTACACAGGCCAAACGAGAGGACCCTATATGCAAAGGCTCCCCAAGGGCATGTAAATTTTTTTTTATCCTGGTCTTCCAGGGCTATCTGGATTTTATTATATCTGCTGAATCCGTCTAGAAAGGAAAATAACTTCTTCCCAGCCAAGGTGTCCAGGACTTGGTCAATAAATGGCAAAGGAAAATGGTATTTTTGTGTTGCCTTATTTAATTCCCTATAATCTACACAGATCCACCATTTACCATTCTTTTTGGGAACAATAACTAGTGGGGATACCCATTAGCTATCTGAGATGGGGTAAATTAATCCTACATCCAACAATTTTTGTAATTCTTCTTTGACAATGTTTTTTAGAGCAGGATTCATCCTCCATTGAGGATGTCTTACAGGGCAGAAATCTTCCTTAATATAAATATGATGAGTGCATAGGCTGGCAGGGATACCCTTCGTGTCGGTATAATCCCAGGCAAAAGCTTCCTGATGATCTTGAGAGACCTTCAAAAGATGTTTTGTCTGAGATTCAGACAGGTATGGGTTGATATCGAGTGTTTTCCCTGGTTCAATCTCAATTGGAGTACTATCGTGGGATGAGGTTATAGGAATGTCCTCAATGTCATCTTCTGATTCAATGTTTTCCTGTGTCTCACAGCTCATAGAATATTCTAGAATATGTTGATTTTGGTCGGAAACAGATATGGAATCATTAATGAAAGCGTTAATGGCATCATCTTCAGTTTCTATTTTAAATTGAAGGGCCTCCCCAATACTAAGAACTGGTCTAACATCTTCGTTTTTAGGCTCCGACTCTTCCACAGGTAGAGGTTTCTGACTGGGTAATGATTTTTCATATGGGCTTGGTTCTGCAGGAGGATAAAGCCTGAGATTCTTTGTAACTGTCCCATTTTATATTATCATGTGCCCAGATCGACACCCTATGTAAGCATCTGCAGTTGCAATCCAGGGTCTTCCTAGGATGAGTGGGTGACCACCTACTGAAGATCAGGTCTGCAATATAAGCAGATCCATAGGGTAATGCCATGAGTCTACTGAAATGATCACATCCTCTAATTTCCCTATTGGTTTAATTGTGGATCTGTCTGCAAGCTCCAGGATAGTAGGGGTTGGTTTAATGTTTGCAAGTCCTAATGTGTTCATTGTTTCAACAGTAATAATGTTAATGGCTACTCCTAGATCCACCAGTATGTTTGGGATTTCCATCCCATTAATTTGTACTGTTAGAATCGGGTTCCCAGGGTGTTCGTATTTTACAGGCATGATTTTTCCTAACATGATATCGGATAGTCTGCCCACTACATGAATGGTTGGTGTATCCTTAGGTTTCCTCTCGAGTTTATTTGAGTAGTATTCTTTCAGAGTTTTTGCGTATATAGGTACATCCCTCATAGCTTGTAACAAGGGTATTTTAACAAAGAGATTTTGCAGTTCCCCTAGGAAGTCAAATTCTTCTTGAGGGTTTGGCTTACTCAAGGTCAATCTTTCAGGGTATGGAGGAGAAGTTAAATGACCTTGATTAGGAACAGCTTGGGGAGGTGTCTGATTTATTACGCTTTGATCTAAATTCTCCTGCACTGTTCTTTGTTCTAGTTCTGTGTCTTCACTGTCAAATTTTCTGTAATAATGGGTGAAGTAGGTGCATTTACTACCCAGCCAGACCGTAGATTCATTTCATTGAGCCCCGTGGTAGAAATGCGATAGGATGGAAGGTTCAGAGTGTCTGTTTGTTGGACCCCTTTATTGTTCGGATTTAGGTTAGGCTGGATAGGAAGCTGGGGTCTAATGGATGGGTACCCTAGGGGTACATTGGAAGGAAACTAAAGTTGTTGTTGAGGCATAGACTAAGGAAACTGTCTAGTAGGAGAGGGTCCCTGCCAGGTCTGATTCCAAGAAGGATTCAGACTAGCTTGAGGAACCCATTATTGCCAAGGGGGATACTGATATTGAGACCACATGGCTGAAAACGGTGCATATTGGGGACCTATATTAAAATTTTTAAAGTACTGGGACAGGTCCTGAAAAATACCTGGATTCATAGCTGGTGGTCGAGGTTGCCATGGTTTCTTCTGTCCCATGAAGTACAGCTGGTCTACCATGTTTTCTTCACTTGCTCCTTGGAAAAATGCTTTCAGCCCAGGCAAGGAAGGACATGAACTGGTCGCATGAGTCTATTCATAGATTGCACAAGCTTCCACCATGTTTAGCGGGCATTCCTTCAAAGGGTGCTTCTTTCTGCATTGTGGGCAGAATATGGCCATGGTTTTTTCTAACTCCATCTGCTTCTGTTTTTCCTATAGAGCATCCATCTGGGCTGAAAGTGTGCTTAAAATATCGGTCCTTAGATTGTCCAAAACATTTCCAATCTCTTCTTTGGTGACCCCTCCATTGGAGGTCTTCAATGACCGAACCCCTTTCCCACTTCTTGCAGCTCCTCGTAAACACTTGATACAGTAATCACATATAGTTTCGAAGTTTTCTTTCAAGATATCCCCTTTTCCTATTATATTTAGAAGTTGCAAAGAGTCTTCCCTAAGTGCTCGGAGAAGAATGATCTTCAGAATGTCCTTGTCCAGGTCACTATGTCCAGACCTCTGCAGTATGTATTTAAATCGTTTTACACAGTCCTCCATAATTTGATCCTCTTTCTGTGCAAATTTAAAAATTTATTCCTTAATGTCATGGGACTTACAATAATCTTGGTACTTCTCCAAGAAATCTTCTTTCATCCCTTCCCATGAGGTAATCGTACTCTCTCCTAGACCCATAAACCATCTCAGGGTTGTCCCTGATGCAAGGGCATTAGGCACAATAAAATACTTTGTATCTAAGTAGACATAGGGGGGTCTCATGTTTTTAAATTCTCATGTAATTATTAGTATTTTGAATAAAATAGTGAGGAATTGTAAATGTTCTCTAACCACTAGAGAACATGAGGGAAGTTGATTAAGTTAGGAACGTGAAGAGTCAGTTTCAGTTATCTTAGGAATTGAGTCTAACTTTAGAACTTTGGAGGATTCCAAGAGTCTTTGTTGAGCTGTTAAGGAAGCTGAACTGATTCATTATTTATTGGTATAAAAATAAGCCTACGGGCAGATAGTAGGAGTTAGTTGTTCAGAGACAGAGTAGAAGGGAGAAGGCCGTTGAATTGAAGATCAGGCCACAGAGGAAGTAAGTTGAAATTAATGGAGTTTTATTCATACAGAGGAACTCAGGGTCAATTTAATTCTTGTATGAGACTGTGTGTGTTTTAATTTGATTTGCAAATTGGAGGAATCGATCACTGAAAGGATCAATTCCAGTAAAGCATTTAATTGCCTGTCTAAAATTATATATGACAAGTTGAATGTATTTTGAAATGAATTGAAATGAGGGTTCGATTCCTTTTTGAATTCTTGAGTCATATATGTTATGGAAGGATTTGAATCTTTGTGTGAAGGGTTCTATTCCGAACGCATTGGAATTTATGTTCTAGTCTTGTGAGAATTGAACACATATGAATTTAATACATATTAAAGCCTGTGTGAAGAGGTAGTCAAGGTAATTCTCGACTCTGCATGTGAATTGGGGGGAATTTTGTTCCCAAATGAATACAGTTCGATTTTGTTTTTAATTCGTGCCCTCATATTCATAACGGAGAAGTAGAAATTCGACTGTATAAATCGATTCCAAAATTTGGGACTCTGGTTGATTGAAATCGATTGAAGTCAATCCATATTGTTGGGTGACAGCGATAAAGAGGAAGTGGAGCCATTCGAAAGAGTGTAGTTCGTATATAGAACCAAAGTCTGCGCAGCATTGGGCACAGACAATTTAGCATGGAGCCTGGTCGTATAGCAACCTGGGTAAATAAATTCGAAGATGTAAACTGGAGAGACACGCAATAAAAGAAACTAGCAGATTGTGAAATCACAAGTGAAATGAAAGTGAAAGACATGGTGGAACCACAAGCTGAAATGGAATCGGGAGTGATGCACAGTAAAGGCGAATTCAGAAAATAGTGAATGGGTCTCGCATGATTGAAAAGTGGAAACTGGTATTAAGAAAAAAAAATGCAATATATGCCAACGACTGACACGTGCCTTTGAGTGGTATTCTAATACCACCCATTTCGCGTTTTTTTTGGGCATTAAAGTTCTGTTTGAAAAAAAACGTGATTTCCGTTGGATGTGTTGATCAAAGGATCGAACGGAGGTCGCATCTCCTAGTTGCGAGTAGATTAACAATGAAAGGTATGTTGTGACGTGTCGCGGGCTCGAAGCATTTAATTGAGTAATTGAATTACATTTAAAAGTTAAATGGGTCGGAATTATACGAATGAAGATTTTTATGTTGGCTTATTAATGTGTTATAACATTTTATTGGGAAATGTTGATAAATACTATGTAATGGTAGCCGCGGACATATATATTGGATGAGGGTGAGTACCATTAAGTAATGTTAATGCAAACTATGAAGGTCGTGGATTGAAGTTTTGAGTTGGTTTTTAAATTTTGATTAAGGTCAAGAATATATTAAGAGTAGGGGTTTTGCGTGTTCAGGGTTGGAATTGAACTTATTATTAAATCAGGGATTTAATAATAATTTCTAATAATCGTGATAGGTCAATTCTAGGAATACATTATGAGTTGCCCAATGAGGGAGGATAATTGACTGAATACATGTTATATGCATAGGAGCGTGTAAATGTGGTTGAGATGTGTGGTTTTATATCCATGTGAGTTATATTTAATGTCTCAGATTTGAAATTATAAGCTTCCACATATAGTTGCGAACCCTGGTTGTTTGGCTTAAGAACAATAATTGAAGAAAAGTGCTTCCGCATCAGTAATGTGAAATTTCCCAGATTTAAAATTATTGGGCATAAACTTGGAGTGCATTATTTTTATATGCATAGAGATTGAAGATTGTGGTTTAAGTTGGTTAGCCCGGCTATCATGTGGTATCAAAGCTGGAATAGCTTGTTGAAAATAAATTTTTGAAATGCATGTGTACTGAAATAGTGAAGAAAATTTTGTAATAAAATCTAAAGGAGTGCATGTGATGAGAGAAGGAAGAAGATTAGAGTTCTAAAATTTGATATGCAAAGATACACAAGGTTGCAGTGAATAGAGATTTGCAGAATTGGATGAGTGAAGAACAAGATCATTCAAGGATCTTGTAGGTAAAATAATTTTAAATCTGATTTGAAATTTATGACTGCAGAATTATGGTTGCAGAAGGTGAAGACAGAGTATTTGATGGTGATAGCAGTGAACCTGATATTCAGCTAAAGGTTGAATAGAGAGGACAATTGCAGTGTTCTCAAGAAAAGGTGAGTTAATGAGCAGTGTTTAAATCTGGCTTGAAGAATTGTTTGCAGAATTCAGATTGCAGGCAATTGAAGAAATCTCAACAAAAGCAGATCACAGCTTTGAGAGCAGTGATGAAAGAGTCCAACAGAGGATTCTAAATTGAAGAAGAAAGTGTGGCAGAACGTGGAGAATTCCCAACAGAGGTTGGATGAAAGAAGAACAGATGTGTTCTTGAAAAGTTGCAGAGTAAAGCCTAGAGAGAGCAGAAGAGAGTGCTCAGAAGGTTCCAGCAGATAGGAGAATTAGTACTTGCCAAAAGCCCAGATCCGGAGAAAAGGATTGGTGAGGTAAGTGGCAACAGGAGAGCTTACTGTTGTAGAGGCTTAGTGCAGCTTGTGGGTTAAGAACTCATGGAGGAGAGGATGAATACTGATAGTCATAGCAGAGATTGAAGAAGTTCAGAGACAGGCCACAATAGAAAAGAGAAAGAAGATGCCAAGACAAATGGCATGAGGAAGAAATTGAATGATGTAGAATATTGTATCTGAGATCAGAGAATAGTTTAATAAACTGAAGATGATGATAGAGGAAAGCTAGAGAGTTGGTTGGCTCATGAAGAAGAAATTTAAGTGGCATAGGCTACAGATGAAGAAAGAGAAGATGATACATGCTCAGCAGAAAGAGGGATTACTCAGGATGATTGAGTATTTGGAGAAGGGCTTGAAGACTGAAACTTCAAGTGAGACCAAGGGGTCAAATGACTTTACATCTAATGACTTTTGTATGTTTGCAGAAAAGCTAAGAAATCTTGAATAAAGGAAGAATGCACAATTGGAATGTGCAGAACTCATAGTAGCTGGGTTGAAAAAGGAAGTTTCTGTTTGTGAAGCAGAACAGAGTACAGATGAAGAATGGAGGTCTGTAAAAGATCTTGTGAATCATGATGAAGACTTAAGGCAGCAAGAAGTTTGTCTTGCTGAAGAGAAAATCATTGATGATTTCCTGAGTTATTGGACAGGCCCAGATCAACTAGATGATGTGAAGTCTTGTATTTTTGAATCTGACAATTGTGAGGTGATTATAGGTTCTACAAAAGAAGGGGATCAGTCTAAGGCATTGATAAATGAAGCAACCAAGACTGAAAAGTCTTGTGGTTTTAAAACTAAAGAGTTGTGTATGTTTGTAGGTACATCACAGGGAGATGAAAAAGATTTAAATTTTGTTGAGGAGGAGAAGTTGAATTTGAAATCTGTTCAGAACAATGCTGAGATAGCAAGATCTCAGGAGCAATTGAAGATAAAGGATTCTAATAAGAATATTGAGGCAAGAGATGAAGGACCATCAGATGATCGGTCAAGAGCAAGTGAAGGCACAAAAGGTTGGGTGAAATTCCCAAAATCTACTCCAATGGAAGTTGTTGAGTTTTATAGAAGGTTGGACTTTCAAAGAAGAGAGTTGGAGAAACAGAGGACCTATGCACAGGATAATTTGCTGAAGAAGCAAGACAGAGGAATTTTCATGAATGACAATCAGAGAACAGAGGATAAGAAAATGATTCAGCAAAATAAAGGAGTTGATTTTGGTGAATCACAGCAGAAGGAAATTCATGAAACAGATGAGGGAGAGAAGGAGAGACTAGCTAACAGTCTCATGGGGAATGCAAATCAACGTACAGATGTGCTAACAGAGGAATTGGAAGGAAACTCAGAAATGGAAGGAAACTCAGAAAAACATACTAATGCGTTGTCAGAGGAGGAAGAGGTATTGAGATCTTGTAATTTTAGTGTTGAAGGCTCATGTATTAATTATGCAGGAAAAGAAGAACAACAAATAGAAATCCAGGAAAGTTAATAAGAAGGAAAATATGTTAGCTTAAAATATAGTGAAGGATCATCATTTTAACATGGTGATTGGAATAGTGGAGATAACTCTAGAAGCTGAGAAGAAATATAGTGAAGATTTTATGAGTCCTAAATAAGACTTGGAACTGCAGAGAGAAGAATTGGTGACTGAGTCATCAATTGGGACCATTGGGTCTTGTGATTTTGAAACTGAAAATTTGATTGTGCTTACAGTTATTGCAGGAGACAGTCCATCTCTTGGGATTGTCTTGAAGGAAGGTGAAACAGTCATGCATAAACTTGTTACTATTGGTGACAAGGAGGAGTTGACTTGTCTGAATAGTCAAGAGAAGACTGGCGGACATATTTTTAAAACTACTACAGTGATGGAAAATTAGAATTCTATTCTAATAGAGGATGAGGATACAGCTGTTGAAGAACTTTATTTGATTGCCAGAATCAATCAAGGAGATGAGGGACAATTGCTGAAGATTGTCCAAGAAGAAGAAGAATATGCTGAATTCAAATTGCATCATATTGAGGATGTGAAACAAGTACAAAATGAGTGGCTGAAATGTTTGCTGGAAACATTTAAACAAGAGAAGGAGATTGCCGACACTAGAATGAAATTGCCTAAAGCTATGGAGGAACTAGGAGTAGATACTAATATGCAGAATTTAACTATGCTTACTAGTATACAAGGATAAATGAGTGGTTATGTTACTGCGGTTAGAGAACTAAAAGATAATTTACTTTTTAAAGGTAAATTTGCAGGTGATGAGCAATAGAATGTTGCAGAGGGATAGGAAGTTTGGGAGAAATCAACATGGGGGGTTACCTTTGCAGGAGTAGTAAACATGTTAGTAACATGTGGAACAATAAGAGCAACAATGTTGGTAGCAACAGAAATTGAAGGCAACAACAAGAGGCAAAGAGATTTCCAGATAGAAGATAAACTAGACCGAGAAATTGAAAACATTAGAGAACTGATGATGAATGTGTCTCAAAAGCAGCAGACAACAACAAGAAAGCATAAGGATTTTATCAAAGGAAAGACAAGAAGATATTGTGAAAGTATAGCTGGAGGTAATTTGCAGAACAAGATATGGAGACCTGGAGAAGTGCAGCTGAAGAGTAATGAAGCTGTTGGATAGCAGCAAAACAAAGTATGGGATCCGGGAAAACAAGGATTGAAGGCACATGATCAGGAGATCATGAACAATTTGAACCTTGGGAGTCTGATGCAGGGGCATTAGGCACAATAAAATACTTTATCTAAGTAGACATAGGGGGGTCTCATGTTTTTAAATTCTCATGTAATTATTAGTATTTTTAATAAAATAGTGAGGAATTGTAAATGTTCTCTAACCACTAGAGAACATGAGGAAAGTTGATTAAGTTAGGAACGTGAAGAGTCAGTTTCAGTTATCTTAGGAATTGAGTCTAACTTTAGGACTTTGGAGAATTCCAAGAGTCTTTGTTGAGCTATTAAGGAAGTTGAACTGATTTATTATTTATTGGTATAAAAATAAGCCTACGGGCAGATAGTAGGAGTTAGTTGTTCAAAGATAGAGTAGGAGGGAGAAGGCCATCGAATTGAAGATCAGGCTACAGAGGAAGTAATTTAAAATTAATGGAGTTTTATTCATACAGAGGAACTCAGGGTCAATTTAATTCTTGTATGAGACTGTGTGTGTTTTAATTTGATTTGCAAATTGGAGGAATCAATCACTGAAAGGATCGATTCCAGTAAATCATTTAATTTCCTGTCTAAAATTATATATGACAAGTTGAATGTACTCTGAAATGAATTGAAAGGGGGGTTCGATTCCTTTTTGAATTCTTGAGTCATATATGTTAGGGAAGGATTTGAATCTCTGTGTGAAGGGTTATGTTCTGAACGCATTGGAATTTCTATTCTAGTCTTGTGAGAATTGAACGCATGTAAATTTAATACATATTAAAGCCTGTGTAAAGAGGTGGTCAAGGTAATTCTCGACTCTGCATGTGAATTGCAGGGAATTATATTCCCAAATGAATACAGTTCAATTTGTTGTTTAATCTGTTCCCTCATATTCATAACAAAGAAGTAGAAATTCGACTGTATAAATCGATGCCAAACTTTGGGACTCTAGTTGATTGAAATCAATTGAAGTCGATCCATAGTGTTGGGTGACAGTGACAAAGAGGAAGTGGAACCATTCGAAAGAGTGCAGTTCGTATATAGAACCAGAGTCTGTGCAGGCATTGGGCACATACAATTTAGTATGGACCCTGGCCGTATAGCAACCTGGGTTAATAAATTCGGAGATGTAAACTAGAGAGATGCACAATAAAAGAAAACAGCAGAGTGTGAAATCACAAGCGAAATGCAAGTGAAAGACATGGAAAAACCACAAGTTGAAACGGAACTGGGAGTGATGCACAGTAAAGGCGGATTCAAAAAATAGTGAATGGGTTTCACGTGATTGAAAAGTGGTAACCAGTATTAAGAAAAAAACGCGATATACGCTAGCGACTGATACGTGCCTTTGAGTGGTATTATAATACCACCCATTTCTCATTTTTTTTGGGCATTAAAGTTATGTTCGAAAAAAAACGTGATTTCCGTTGGATGTGTCGATCAAAGGATCGAAAGGAGTTCGCATCTCCTAGTTGCGAGTGGATTAACGATGAAAGGTATTTTGTGATGTGTTGTGGGCCCCAAGCATTTAATTGAGTAATTTAATTACATTTAAAATTTAAATGGGTTGGAATTATACGAATGAAGATTTGTGTGTTGGCTTATTAACGTGTTATAACATTTGGTTGGGAAATGTTGATAAATACTATGTAATGGCAGCCGCGTACATATATATTTGATGAGGGTGAGTACCATTAAGTAATGTTAATGCAAACTATGAAGTTCGTGGATCGAACTTTAGAGTTGGGTTTTAAATTTTGATTAAGTTCAAGAATATATTAAGAGTAGGGGTTCCGCGTGTTCAGAGTTGGAATTGAACTTATTATTAAATCAGGGATTTAATAATAAGTTCTAATAATCGTGATAGTTCAATTCTAGGAATACATTATGAGTTGCCCAATGAGGGAGGAGAACTGAGTGAATACATGTTATATGCATAGGAGTGTGTAAATGTGGTTGAGATGTATGGATTTATATCCATGTGAGTTATATTTAATGTCTCAGATTTGAAATTATAAGCTTCCACATATAGTTGTGAACCCTGGCTGTTTGGCTTAAGAACAATGATTATTGAAGAAAAATTCTTTCGCATCAGTAATGTGAAATTGCCCAGATTTAAAATTATTGGGCAGAAACTTGGAGTGCACTATTTTTATATGCATAGAGATTGAAGATTGTGGTTTAAGTTGTTTAGCCTGGCTATTAGTCCCCTTTAGGGTAGTAGGGAATATCTTCAATTTCTGGGCATTAGCAATATAGTCATATCCACGACAAACAATATCAAAATAAAAAAGGAACGTATCAGGGTGTTTAGAAGAAAGCCCATGAAAACTAGGCAGCATTGTTAAAGGGATGGGTCTCATTGGTGCATCACCTGTGACGTTTCCAAAGGAAAAATCAATAGAGGAACTTACAGGTGCCATAAATACCCTCCAATACTCTCTTGGAATTTTGATTGGTTCCGCAGCTAGTATGTGGAGTGATTTAACCGTAGAAGGTTGCACCGCGCTCCCCTGGTCACTTAGTGACTCAAAATCTTTCAAAAATTTCTTTACTAGATCAGAATCATTTGGTTCAACAACAGGAATTTTTACAGTGCTGCCTTGGTCTCTTGGGGATGAAAACCATTTTTGAAGTTCTTCTTCCCAATTAGAATTACTCAGTTCTTCTGATCCCCTACTTGCCACTTCTTCCCCTTCTGCTGCTGATAAGGATGCCTCCTCCACTGATACCTTGTTGGTTAAATTTTCTGTCGTAGAAAGAACACCCTCTGGTATTGTGGATGGCATTGGTTTCTCTACAGACTACCCTTCGGAATTCATCTGGATTCTAACCTTAACAACAGCATAGGATGATGCCTCAGATCTATATTTTTCAATAATTTCCTGAATGTATGTCTTTCTTCCCAGATCCTTCCCTTTCTTTGGGGGTCTTCCTTTTCCCTTCTTATTCAAATCCTTTTTTATACAAATTATGAAGAGGGTTCATCAAAAGGAATCAGCAATCGATCGGCCAGGGTGGCGATACAATTAATTATAAGATGTTGAATTAAAGTTTTAATTTACCTTGCGGGTCCAGTTGGAATTTTTCCTTCTTTCTTTGCCCTTTTCTCTTTTCCGTCATGGATGAGTGCTCTCCACTCACTCTCTAGAACTGTGAGAGGATGCTCATATATAGGGTTTAAACTAAGAATTGCGTCCCCTAGTGTCCCCTGCATTTCAAGTATCACCACCAGCCACCGTTTCCGTTTAAATGTGCTGACTCAAAGGTCAGAGGACAACTTAAACAGGTTGGAATTCTGGGAATTCCACCCTGTACGTATGGTTGGGCCAAAATTACCAACGCATGGCTCTCCAGAATCCTGTAGAACTCATTGTTTCCTACACAGAATAAAACCAAAAGAAAAAGAAGATATTATCATTAATTTAAAAATAAAAATCATGATAAATATGTTTTAGATAAAGTACATAAAATAGTTAAAATATTAAAATTTACCTGGGAGTTGTACATGCTTTATAGGGACACCTTCATCGTTCACCAACAACGTGCCATTAATGGTCCCTGTGGAGCTGACACGTGTAGCTCCAGGAAACGCAACAATGTAGTTGGCCATCAGTCTTCATCATCACTGTTTCAATATCGTCAAGTTGGTTGGGTGTCCGCCATGTGATGTTTCTTTGGCTATAATGCAAAGGAGTAGAAGGTGAGAGGGTTTTGGGAAATTCCTTGCCCTTGTGTCCCACTACCACCAACACCGGGTTCAGCAAGTGCCAGAAAACGCTACATAGAAAAGAAATTTTTGTTAGTTTAGTCAATGTAAAAATTAAAAATCAAACTATCACAATTCATCTCATGCAGAACAAAAAAAATATCCTTTTGACTTTTTATTATTACCTGATATCTATTTAGCTTCCTCATAAGATGTTGTATCCTCTCTTCTGCTTCAGGTGTTTGAGGCGCGTCTATCAAAGTATTAAATTCCGACCTTGCATCTCGTGCCTTTTTTTTGCAACAAGAACACTGGAGATAGGGATGAAGAAAGCTCTTCCTCAAAGAGGGAATCATCAGGCGTACCATGGCTAGGTGTCTGCATATTTGAACAAAATTAATATTATTTCAATTATGTAAATAACTAAAATACCTGAAGATAGAGCAATGCTGGCACTTTACATGTTCTTCCATTGGCCTCTTTCCGCGATCATCCCGTCTCGGGGTTGTTCCTGCACTGCTCTGATCAGTCTGCCACATTGCAATAAAATTATAAATGTAAAAACTTGAAAATAATATCTAACTTGAAAACACAAAATGAAAACTGAAATAATTTCTAATAAGACACCGGAAGACAGAGTTAGAGTTTCAAATATGCCTTGCATTGAATTCAGTCCTGGAAACATGTCATTGAACATTAAGGCACCCAAACATTCAATCCACGAATGATATATTTAAGTAGGCTTCTCCTATTCTGGGAAAACACCATACCTATAATGCATTCACTTGCATGTATAAAGGGAAAGGAAAACATGTTTTCATACAACGGTGACAAAGACATCTTGGGGAAAGGTATCCTCACTTTTTAGCTATGTTGTTCACCCACACCACTCTCGTGTTTTCACTAATCCTATTTTGTCATTTTTGGATTCAAATTAAGTTAAGGCCTTAAGTATTTTTTGACCTTTCGGTGTAGTTTTTATAAGTGGCATGTATGGATTTTCCATTAATTCTGCACTTTTTCTCTTCATGCGCATGTTTCCCCGGAAATCAAATGCATGATTTAGTCACATACATTTAACAAGTTGTTGGATCAACTCCATAGGAAATATCATGTTTCCTATTCAATCAAAATTTATCTCACTTAGGGTAGGTAGGAAGGTTTTCCCTTTGTATTAATAGGGCACTTCTAGCTTGCATTTTTATTATATCTTTCAAATTTAGTGTCGTTTCAATTAGGGCATGAATTTTTGCAACTTTCAAGGTGAGAATGAACAAAGAATTTTTTTTGTGATGGATGACTGTATATGACTCCATGGCCAGAGGAAAAGGCACTAATATACTTCTTCAAATATCTATAGTTCTCATTCACCTCATACGAAGATGGTCCCTGATTTTGAGCCAAATGTTGCAGCAAAAAGTTCCCCCCTCCATAATTTGATATTCAATGGAAATTTCTTAAATTGATGATGGGGCAAGATTATGGAACATTGGCACATACATATGTAATGGAATTCCAAGATCATTATATATGTTTGCATATGTTTATGGCAATGTTCCACCAAGTCCCCTGGAGGTGGGAGCGAGGGGACGAGGGAGCGCGGGAGCGGCCTATGCAAAAGCTCCCTACCAATTTTCAGGAAACGTGGGGGGACGTCGGGGTCATAAAAATTATAAAATTTAATATTTAAATGTAACTATATTTTTGCAAGGAATGTATATACAGTCATCATACACTTGCATCATGAAAGATAAATCATAAATGATAAAATTACAAATCGATGAATGATGAATCATATAATTGAATCAAATTTAAAAGTTAAAAGTTAAAACATACATCATACAATCATGCATGTAAGTTTGTAAGTTTGTAACTATATAATCATTAATGTAACTACTAACAATGTACAATGAAAATAAAGTTTAAGATATCATATGACATATTATATCAAGATTCAAAATAGAGTTTAAACCGAAGTTTACAACTCAAGTCTGAAACATAAAACTTAAACGCAAATAAGTTATGTCTGAAACATAAAACATAAAACATAACATATGAATATCAAATGATATCATCATACTGATAAATGAGCATAAATGCTCAAGTTAATGCCCCACTAGTCTCTGCATCCAACTTCTGCATGAATATATCAAGATCAACCATGTCACCATCCGAATCAGAATCACTTGGATTCTCAAATATGCTAAGTGGCACATCAACTTTTAACACGAAACCATAAACTAAAAGGGGCGGTGAGGGGACGTGAGGGGGCGTGAGGGAAACATCCCCTAGAAGTCCCCAAGACCCCGGAGTGCGAGGGGGCGAGGAATCTAGACCCCTAGGTGGGGGGGCGAGACCCCGTGTAACACTGGTTTATGGAGCTGGTGGAGCAAAAAAGAGGTCAAATAGAGCTGAATTTTTTCACATAAAAAGGACTATGGGCTTGACTAATGGTTCCATTTAAAAAATGATATCTAGACAAAGAATAAGTGTAGCATGCAAACATGCATTGAAAATCCATCTGAGTTTGCATTGTATTACTTATGATGGATTCAAATTTGGGTTTCAAAATGCCAGGTTATGGCATGATTTTGTTGAGAAACCCTTAGTTGGATTTTCATGTTGGTTTAATTTATATTTTAAGTTTGTTTTGCAATCTTTGGGTGATAGTAACTCATGAACTAGGTTACCAATGTGTAACAATCATATTTCAAGAATAAAGTTGTGATTTTTTTATATTATTATTATTATCTATTAGCTACCAGTATTGACACCTAATGCCTGGAATTTTGACATCTTGATAGCATGGATAATTTCGAAAATGTTTCTAGTAATGTTAACATAATAACTATCATTACATGTCTTCACTTTTTTCACCATAATAGACCTGTGATATGGACTCATCACACAACTTCATAAGCTATGTCCCAACAAGTTCAAACTGGTTGAACCTACCTCATAGTGTGGTTATTAAGGACAAGTTGCTTGGTATATAACTCGATAGCATAGACCGCGTTGCAGTTCTAAAAAGAATCCTCAAGTGTCAAAAAACTTCACAATATGTTCTACTATAAAGCCTTTTGGGATACCTAAAATAATATATGTATCATTGATGACTTTTAAAGTATGACAAGATCCAGAGGGAAAGCAAATCAATGGAAGAGTGATCCACCAATGAGAACCTAGAATTTAGCATCAGATGAGTTAGAGTCTAGGAAATTGAAACCCTATAATTTTAATTAGTGATGAAGCACATCACATAGGTAATTATATTTTCATGTAGAATAATCTGTTAATTCAAATTTAAACTACATAATATGAAAGGCATACCATAAATTTTTCCACGTAAGTCCAAACAACCCATAAAAAGGGAAAACCTTCTTTTTCCATGGGAAATAATTTACCTTTCCTTTTTCAAGATAATCTAAATCACAAAAAATATGAACTATACTGCACACATTCTTGGATAATGTGAAAGTGAAAAAGGAATACCCTACACAAGTGATGCACACATGTACATTTGAACACTAATAGATTTTTGTAGTTGAAATGCAATGCTTGTTTTCATTTAAATGTAGGGTTTTTAAAGCAGGGAGAAATAATGGTTGCCAAATTAATAAACGTTTCTTTGGGAAAAATTTAAATCTTGTATTGGGTGATGAAGATAATAGAGGGTATTGAATCTTGATTCTTGACATCTAGAGAGAATCATACAGCCTAACACAATCTAATGGAATTGACCAAAAAAACCCAAATAGAGTCAACCCTACTATAGGAGGAAGGGCCTGCAGTAAGAACTTACCATTTTTGCAAGAGCTGAGGGCGAATGCTGTTCTGCAAGAGCTGAGGGTGAACGGTGAGGGCGAATGCTGAGGGCAAATGCTGTTCTGCAAGAGTTGAGGGCGAATGCAGGGCGAATGTTGTTCTGAAAGAGCTGAGGGCGAATCTAGGGCGAATGCTGTTCTGCAAGAGCTCAGGGAGAATGCTGAGGGAAAATGCTGTTCTACAAGAGCTCAGGGCGAATGCTGAGGGCGAATGCTGTTCTGCAAGAGCTGAGGGTGAATGCTGAGGGCGAATGCTGTTCTGAAAGAGCGGAGGGCGAATGCGCATGTGATATCAGACGTTAATGTAGCACACATGTACATTTGAACACTAATAGATTTTTGTAGTTGAAATGCAATGCTTGTTTTCATTTAAATGTAGGGATTTTAAAGCAGGGAGAAATAATGGCTGCCAAATTAATAAGCGTTTCTTTGGGAAAAATTTAAATCTTGTATTGGGTGATGAAGATAACAGAGGGTATTGAATCTTGACTCTTGACATCTACAGAGAACCCTACAGCCTAACAAAATCCAATGGAATTGACCAAAAAAACCCAAATAGAGTCAACCCTACTATAGGAGGAAGGGCCTGCAGTAAGAACTTACCATTTTGCAAGAGCTGAGGGCGAATGTTGTTTTGCAAGAGCTGAGGGCGAACGCTGAGGGCGAATGTTGAGGGAAATGACTTTTAAAGTATGACAAGATCCAAAGGGAAAGGAAATCAATGGAAGAGTGATCCACCAATGAGAACCTAGAATTTAGCATCAGATGAGTTAGATTCTAGGAAATTGAAACCCTATAATTTTAATTAGTGATGAAGGACATCACATAGGTAATTATATTTTCATGTATAATAATCTGTTAATTCAAATTTAAACTACATAATATGAAAGGCATGCCATAAATTTTTCCACGTAAGTCCAAACAACCTATAAAAAGGGAAAACCTTCTTTTTCCATGGGAAATAATTTACCTTTCCTTTTTCAAGACAATCTAAATCGCAAAAAATATGAACTATACTGCACACATTCTTGGATAATGTGAAAGTGGAAAAGGAATACCCTACACAAGTGATGCACACATGTACATTTGAACACTAATATATTTTGTAGTTGAAATGCAATGCTTGTTTTCATTTAAATGTAGGGTTTTTAAAGCAGGGAGAAATAATGGCTGCCAAATTAATAAGCGTTTCTTTGGAAAAAATTTAAATCCTGTATTGGGTGATGAAGATAATAGAGGGTATTGAATCTTGATTCTTGACATCTAGAGAGAACCCTACAGCCTAACACAATCCAATGGAATTGACCAAAAAAACTACCAATAAGTCCAACCCTACTATGGTGGCCTTGGCACAGAGCAGAACACCATTTTGCAGGGGGGGGGGCGAATGCGTGCACGGGGGGCGGGGGTGAACGACGGGGGGCGAATGCGAGGGCAAAATGCGTGCGGGGGGGTTGAGGGCGAATGCGGGGCGAATGTTGTTGCGAGAAGCCTGAGGGCGGTCAGGGCGATCTTGGTGTGAGCTCGGGAGAATGAGGAAAATCTTGGAGGCTGCGAGAGGCTCGGGTGAATGCGGGCCGACGAATCATATAGATCAAGATGCGAGGGCGAGATGCGACAAAGAAGGCGGAGGGCGAATGCGCATGTATTCGAGACGGTGTGTGGCACATGTGCAACGAGACATGGCAGGTGCCTTAGTGAAATCGTGCTTGAACAAGGCTGGTGTCGGGATTTTAAAAGCGAGGAAAGTAATGAAGGCCAAATTAATAAGCGTTTCTTTGGGAAAAAAATAAATCTTGTATTGGGTGATGAAGATAATAGAGGGTATTGAATCTTGATTCTTGACATCTACAGAGAACCCTACAGCCTAACACAATCCAATGGAATTGACCAAAAAAACCCAAATAGAGTCAACCCTACTATAGGAGGAAGGGCCTGCAGTAAGAACTTACCATTTTGCAAGAGCTGAGGGCGAACGCTGAGGCCGAATGCTGAGGGCAAATGCTGTTCTGCAAGAGCTGAGCGCGAATGCTGAGGGAAAATGCTGTTCTGTAAGAGCTGAGGGCGAATGCTGTTCTACAAGAGCAGAGGGCGAATGCGCGCGTCATATCAGATGTTAATGTAGCTATTGCGATGCATACGAAAAAATAAAATCATTTTATGTAGCGCGCATATAAGTTTCAAATTTTTATGTAGCGCGCATATAAGTTTCGTATTTTTATGTGGCGTGCATATAAGTGTCGTTATACCGATGGCGGAAAAAGCGTCGCTATTGCGACGGGTACCTAAACGTCGTAATGGCGACACCTAGACATTGTGTCGCACTTGCGACGATTGGAGTCGTCTCAATAGTGACGCTTTGAATATAGTATACTTGATGACCTATTCTTGTCATGGTGTATTTTCTAGGGTATTAGGTATTCACCGACACTTTTATAACGTGGGTATGTGACGGGTTCGGGAGGATGGAAAAAATTTGGAAATTTAAAACATTTTAGTCATGGTAGGAACAAGTGAAATTTCATGAAATGTAGTAGTGAGGGTTTTTTTCCCTAGAAGGTAGCCCCTCGCTATGTATGAGGGTATTGCATTACGGCTGTGTATTGTATGTGTATTCTCAAAGCGAGAAACATATAGGGAGACTGTGAGAGAGAACAGAGGATATTATAGCGGATCTACTATAGGTTGTGTCTCTTCATTTTGCTAGATAATAGAAAGGAAGGACTGGCTATTCGGGGTGGATGTAGCCCAAACTGGGTGAACCATGTATATCTGTGTCTCTATGGTTTTATGTGTTTTGTGTGCTTGTGTTTTCCGCATATTTTATGTGTTTCATTGCTCTGTAATATATATATTTTTATAACAACTGGTATCAGAGCCGAAGGTCTATTTGGCTGATAAACTCGCAAGAAAGAAGGATTCCTGGTTCGAGTGGGAGAAATGGCGAAAGATGGTAAGTTTAGGGTCGAGAAATTTAATGGCCAAAACTTCCCGTTGTGGACGATGCGGATGGAAGATTATATGTATCAGAAAGATCTATACCTAGCATTAAGCAGAAAATAATGACGCTGACGGCTATGACAGATGCATAATGGGAGATTCTCAATAGAAAAGCACTCAGAACAGTACGGTTGTGTCTCGCGACATCAGTAGCCTTCAATGTTTCGAAGGAAACAAAAACAAAGGGTTTGATTAAGACGTTGGCGAAATTATATGAAAAACCTTCGGCCTCAAACAAGGTATTTCTTATGAAAATTTTATTTAATATGAAGATGTCAGAAGGTATTTCTGTTGCAGAACATTTAAATGATTTTAATACAGTTACCAATCAGTTAAGTTCTGTAGGGGTAAAATTTGATGATGAAGTTAGGGCTCTTTTATTTCTGTGCTCATTTCCAGAAAGATGGAATGGTTTAGTTATGGCCATTAGTAACTTTGTCTCTGGATCTAGTACTTTAAAGTTTGATGATGTTGTCAGTGCTATCCTTGGCGAGGAAATGTGATGGAAAAGCTCTGGTGAGACATCGGGTAATGCTTTGAGTGCGGAGTCTAGGGGAAGAAGAATGAAAAGGGGAAAGAGCTCAGGATATCACAGTAAATCAAGGAAAGGCAGATCCAAGTCCAGATCGGGGACAGTGTGCTAGAAATGCGGAAAGAAAGGACATCTAAAGAAAGACTGTAGATCTTGGAAGGGAAAAGAAGGAGACACACAACAAGAAAACAATCATGAATAAAATGTGACAGGTGATGTGTTACAAGATACTTTGATTCTTTCTTTTGAAAATGTTACTGATTCTTGGGTTGTAGATTCAGGGGCCTCATTCCATGCCACACCTGATAAGAAATATTTTCATGACTATGTTCAAGGAGATTTTGGACAAGTTAGTTTGGGTGATGATAAACCCTATAAAATTGTTGGAATGGGTAAAGTTCTTGTACAGTAACATAATGAAACTATTGGCTATTAAAGGAGATAAAGGCATGTTCCGGATGGAAGAAAATGGAAGTTTCGATAAATGATTAAATGATGAGTTTAATAACAGATAAACAGAAGGTACAGAATACAGTATGTAAAAAAGCGAAAAGGTTGTTACATTATTATTTTGAAATAGGTAACATACATTAATGCTTTAAGCTCCAAAGAGGTAGATGCGACATTATATCGACAGTTGCTCGGTTTGTAGGTGAGAAGGGGATGAAGATTCTTCACTCAAGAAATTTGTTGCCGGGTTTGAAGAATGTTGATTTGGATTTCTGTGAGAATTGCATTTATGGAAAATATAAGAGAGTCAGATTTCTCAGAGTTGGGAAAGAAAAGAAGAGCAAAAAATTAGAGCTTGTGCATACAGATGTATGGGGACCTACTCAGGTATCATCTCTTGGCGGCTCTCGTTATTATGTTACTTTTATTGATGATGCAACTAGAAAAACTTGGATTTGTTGTATTCAGAATAAATCTGATGTATTTAATACTTTTAAGAAATGGAAAGCTTTGGTTGAGATTGAGACAGGAAAGAAGTTGAAGTGTCTCAGATCAGACAATGGAGGTGAATATTGCAGTAAAGAGTTTGATAGGTACTGTTCAGAAAATGGAATACACAGAGAGAAGATAGTTCCAAGAACACCACAAGAAAATGGTGTGTCAAAAAGGATGAACAGAGCAATCATGGAGAGTGCAAGGTGCATGAGATTGCATGTAGGATTACCTTTACAATTTTGGGTAGATGTTGTAGATACTGTTGTTTATCTAATAAACATATGGCCTTCAAGTTCCTTGGATGGTGGTATTCTAGAGGAAGCATGGACAGGTAAAAAGGTAAACTACTCTTTTTTAAAGCCTTTTGGCTGTGGGGCCTTTGTCCATATTAATAAATAATATAGAACAAAGCTTGAGGCAAAATCAAAGAAATGTACTTTTATTAGATATGGTATTAATGATTTTTTTTATCGCTTATACGATTATGAAAATCACAAAATCATTAGGAGCATAGATGTAATATTCAATGAAAAGGTCTTGTATAAGAATCAATTGCAGGAAAACAAACAAGAAAAAGAAAAAAAAGAATGCACAGTTCTTGATGAGATCACAGAAAAAGTAAAGGTGCCTGAAAATAATAATAATCAACAGCCACAACAACAACAACCACCACAACAGTAGCAGGCACCTCAAACACCTGAAGTGGTGTCAGAAGATCTACCAGGATAAGTAGACCCCCTAAACGATACTCTCCTTCATTATATTATTTATTGTTGACTGATTCTGGTGAACCTGAATGTTATGAAGAAGAAATGCAGGTTGAAAGCAGGAAGAAGTGGGATCTAGCCATGGAAGAAGACATGGACTCCTTAATGCCTAACTAGAGTTGGGACTTAGTCAAGTTGCCTGCAGGTAAAACTACATTGCAGAATAAATGGGTTTACACGCTGAAGGAAGAAGATGGAGGAAAACAAAGGTACAAAGATAGACTTGTGGTGAAGGGGTTTGCACAGAAGAAAGGTATTGATTTTGATGAAATATTTTCTCCTGTTGTTAATATGACTTCAATCAAAACTATTTTAAGTCTTATAGTAGCGGAAGATTTACATCTTGAACAATTAGATGTAAAGACAACATTTCTCCATGGCGATTTGGAGTAAGAGATCTATATGCAGCAACCAGAAGGATATGAGGTCAAAGGGAAGGAAAAATTAGTGTGCAGGTTAAAGAAGAGCCTATATGGCTTAAAATAGGCTCCAAGGCAGTGGTATCTAAAATTTGACAGGTTTATGTCTGAACAAGGTTATACTAGATGTCACTTTGATCATTTTTTTTATTCAAAACAAGAAAAATGATGCCAGCTATATTATACTGTTATTGTATGTAGATGACATGCTTGTTACAAGGTCTAACATGCAGGAAATAAATGTTCTCAAAAGAAAATTGGAAAATTCATTTGCAATGAAGGATTTGGGAGCTTCAAAACAAATCCTTGGTATGAGAATAAATAGAGATAGGAAAAATCACAAATTAACACTTTCTTAAAATGAGTACATACAAAAGGTGTTGAAAAGATTTAATATGCAGAATGAAAAACCAATTAGTACACCTTTTGCTAGCCATTTCAAACTTAGTAAGGAGATGTGCCCCAAGACCCAAGAAGAAATGGACTATATTTCTAAAGTCCCATATGCATCAGCAGTTGGAAGCTTAATGTATGCAATGGTCTACACAAGGCCTGATATTGCACATGCAGTGGGAGTTGTAAGTAGATACATGAAAAATCTAGGAAAACAACATTGGATGGCAGTAAAATGGATTCTTGGATATTTGAGAGGTACCACAAATCAAGAATTATGCTTTGGTGGTTCAAGCATTGCTTTACAGGGATATGTTGATGTAGATATGGGAGGTGACAGAGATAACAAGAGGAGCACTATAGGATATGTATTTACTGTAGGTGGAATAGCTGTCAGTTGGGTTTCAAAAATGCAAAGTGTTGTTGCACTTTCAACAACAGAAGCAGAGTATGTTGCTGCTACAGAGGCTAGTAAAGAAATGATTTGGTTACAAAGGTTTATGGATGAATTGGTTAAGAAGCATGATATGGGAACGTTATACAGTGATAGCCAAAGTGACATTCATCTTGCAAAGAAATCAAGATTTCATTCCAGGACTAAACACATATAGCTCAAGTACCATTTCATACGATCAGTATTGGAAGATGGAAAGTTGAAGCTGGAAAAGATACACACTAGCCAGAATCCTGTAGATATGCTAACAAAATTTGTAACCAGGGAAAAACTGAGAATATGCTTAGTTTCAATTGGTCTTCAAGGATGACGATGAAGATGAGAAACAACCATGTCCAAAGAGGAGTCATTGTCCAACACATGAAGCAGTGGTGGAGTTGCTACAATCAGTCTCCAGTTGGGAGATTGTTGGGTATTGAGCCTGATTATCTTGTTTATTTTGTATCACAGTTTTGGAACCTTGTACCTTAATGGGGTAGCAATGCCGCCTGTAATTAAACGCTGCCTGGGGGGTCCAGGGGGGGCGGCTGTGAGTTTATGGAGCCCCCCCCTAGCGGGGGATTTCGGGGGTAGCGCCTCCGAAGCTAAAAAAAAATGTAAAATTGCCTTGTAAAAGTATAGTAATTTCTAGTCAATCTGGGCCATTCATTAGGCGGATGATCTAACGGTAGAAGTTACGTTTAGTTTATGGTTTTTTTCCCTAGAAGCCATCCTCTTGCTATGTATGACAGTATTGTATTGCGGCTATGTATTGTATGTGTATTCTTAGAGTGAAAAACAGATAGGGAGACTGTGAGAGAGAACAGAGTATATTACAGTGGATCTGCTATAGGTTGTGTCTCTTCATTTTACTGGATAATAGAAAGGAAGGACTGGTTGTTCAGGATGGACGTAGCCCAAAATGGGTGAACCACGTATATCTGTGTCTCTCTGGTTTTATGTGTTTTGTGTGCTTGTGTTTTCCACATATTTTATGTGTTTCATTGCTCTATAATATATATAATTTTCTAACATTTAAATGCGGATCGGACGTTCAACAACCAAAAATGTCCTCCTCTTTGTTTCTTTGATTCCACACGAAATAGCGTACAAAACCCATTCAAAACACAAAACAACGGACTTGAAATATTATGAGATTCGGTTCAGGAAGCTCATCGCATCTTTTGCCCCATCACAAATCACATACCAGCGATTTCAACTTTTAACATTTGCGCTTATGGGAAAAAATTAAGTTTTGTGATATGCGATTTGACATGGCACATCGCATCACATCCAAAACATAATAACCTACGGGAACTTATCCATTATCTCTTGAGCTTTTCAATATGCCCTTCTGGGCTACCCTCATGAGCTTGACATGTGCCCCCTTTTCGATCACATCGCAAATAACATAACATAACTTTGCGAGCGACTTTAAAAGGTAAATGAAAAACATTGTGAAGCGCACACTACGGGTGGTGGAAAAGGTTAAAACATAAATTTTGCGAAGTGAGGGCATCTTAAACATTAATTTGTATGATGTGCAATGACGATGTCGCATCGCACAACGCAAGGTTTCAGTGCGGGGTTAAAACATTAAACGTTATTTTTTGCGAAATTCAGGCTGTGGGCAGAAAAGCGTCCTAAGCCAAAAGGTAAGGAAATAAAGGTAAATACAAAGGATTTGTGGCTGATTACAATGCGGTAAGGTTTGGTGTGGCTCTTTTCGATATCGCATCGATGAAAGTTTAATATATGGTGAAGGATTAAGGGTAAACCAAAAATGTTGCGGTCGTGAAGTTGGGGGCAATGGTAAGTAAATGCAGTAGGTAATAAATAAACACAGAGTGTGGACTAAATGTACTCTCTTTGATTTTTTGCGTGAAACACCTTCAATTTGAAATCTCGATGCTCGTCCTTCCTGCACAAAAAATCAATTCAATGTGGGTTGTTGCCACTTCTTATTCATGGCGGTGGTTAGGAGTAATTCCAAAAAATTATGTTAAAGGACCATCTGTTCAATTCAATCAACTATATGTATTTTTATTCTTATGGTTATTATTAACCAGTAGTAGTATGGGTAGCTACCTGAGAGAGTGACCATGTCTTCCACAGGAAAAAAATTTGCAGCGAAAATTTATGTGAGTTGGTTGACATTGAATTGTGGAGTAGGTATATTCCCTGGGATGTCTGATGCTCTAGAGATCCTTCCGTATCTTCGTCCCGCTTGCAGTTCCCAAATTAATCCGCCATCCTATGGGTATATCAATATAAATATATAGTTACCCACTTCAATATTGTCAAATTTTCTGATAAATCCTTAACACAAAAAAAGGAATTTATTTCTCTTTCAACACAGAGATTTTATAAACAAAACTTTCAGATGGAGCATACATACATATACACTGTGGAGAACAAAAACAAAAAAAAACTATCTTTCATCCAATGAATTTCATCTATCACATATATTTGTCTTCAGAACTGCTGTTCTGGATTTACGCTACTCCTCTATTCTATTTCGCACACTGGCTACACTACTTTCATAGTCTTCACTTTGCACACCTTTTACTCTGTATTGTAAACACACACACACACACACACACACACACACATATATCTGTGTGTGTGTGTGTTTACAATACAGACTGTAGTCATAATAAAGCATTAACCTAAGTTTAAACTTTATAAAATAAAACTATATCTTGTGACAGTACATAAAACCATATAACACAAAAAAAACATTACAATATATGTCACGATACATTTATCGCATCAAACCAAGCACTGGATGGTGTCAACACAAAACTATGTGATAAGTGAATGGGGAGGAGAACGCAAAGGTTTATCACATCGATCAACACGTCGGGTGACTGGACCTTGTTTCGTTGTGATGATGTGCCATTTTCCGAGGGGCTGGTGAGTTGGAAATCGTAGGGTCGTGCTATCGCACGATCATGAAGGGGTGCTGATGTAGACAGTAAATGGTGCGATAAGCGCCCACTGGTCGACAGTTGGATTGACGTGGTGGTGGCGGGGTCCAAAAAACTTACGTGGAATGGTCTAAATTCAGATAATATAGCGCGGTAATTACTACGGTGGGTGCAAAGGAGTAATGGCGGGAGGTTGTGTGGTTTGAACCACGATTTTCAAATCAGAGAGGGCTATGACCATGTAAAGAAATCGATTGCTTGCAGGAGGTATTAAACATAGAATTGAATGCACATGTTGAGTGCAAAACCAAACCAAAATTTTTGCTTCTGTGTCCTTCAAATTTCAAATCAAATGACGTTTTGTCCTGCTGTTTCAGGTTGCAGTTGGGGTTAATTTCCAACACTCCCCCTTAATCACAACTGCTGCTAGCTTGCATTCCCAGACATTTTATGAGATAATTAAACTTTTCTGCCCCAATGGTTTTGTCAAACTATCAGCAAACTGTTATTATTTTCTGCAATGCTTCAAAACAACTTCTCCATTGTTCACCAATTCTGTAATATAAATATACTTTGCATCAATGTGTTTTTTTCTTTTATGAAACACTGAATTCTTGGATAAAGCTATTGTTGAGCTATTATCACAATAAATTGTTTTTCCTTTTACCTTTTCATGGCACAAATATCTCAACATTCTTCTCATCCATACTGCTTGACATGCTGCTGCTGTAGCTGCCACATAATCTGCCTCTGCTGTTGATAAAGCCACAATTGGTAGTTTATTATAAGCCCATGAAATGGCTCTTGATCCCATATGAAAAACATATCCAGAGGTGCTTTTTCTGTCATCTTTACTTCCAGCCCAATCATTATCAGAATATCCAATTAATTCAAAAAAATTTAAGGAGGTGTATAAAATACCATACCCCTTTGTTCCTTTCACATACCTTAGAATTCTCTTTGCTTCTTACCAATGTGTCTCCTTTGGCCTTTCCATGAATTTGGAAATTAAACTTACAACATGCATAATATCAGGCCTAGTTGCAGTCAAATACATAAGGCTGCCAACCATGTTCTTATACAAACTTGGATCTACATCCTTGCTGCTATCTTCCTTTCTCAATTTCAATCCCATCACTATAGGAGTTATTGCTGCTTTGCAATCCTGCATATTAAATCTTTCCAAAACTTCTTTCACATAGTTTTCTTGAGAAATAAAAATTTTATTTTCATTTTTCTCTACTTCTATTCCTAAGAAGTATCTCAACAATCCCATATCAGCCATCTCAAATTCTTCTTTCATGATTGTCTTAAAATTTTCAATGAGGCATCATTACTTGTGAATATCACATCATCAACATATAAAACAAAAATCAAAATTTTACCATCCTTTTCTTTGATGTATAATGTGGGTTCTCCTTCACATTTCTCAAACCCATTTTCCAGTAGATAAACATCTATTCTATTGTACTATGCTCTTGGTGCTTGTTTCAGCCCATATAGATATTTCTTTAATTTTCATACTTTTTGTTCCTGGCCTTCTTTCTCATAGCCCAGAGGTTCTTCAACATAAACCTCTTCCATAAATAATCCATTTAGGAATGCTGATTTCACATCCATTTGGTAAAATTTCCATTTTTGTTATGCTACTATGGACAACACTGCTCTTAATGTTTCCATTCTTGCAACTGGTGCAAAATTGTCTTCATAATCTTTTCCTTGTTGCTGCTTGTAGCCTTTGACAAAAAGTCTGGCCTTGTGCCTTTCAATATTACCTTCAACATTGCCCTTGGTATTATAAACCCATTTTACTCCAATCACTCCCTTACCTTTTAGGAGATCAACTAATTCCCATTTATTGTTTTTTTTTATTGAATTAATCTCTTCATCCATATCATCTATCCATTTCTTATCTTTTACTCATTCAAAATTAATAGGATATTCTATATGACAATAAAATGAAAATAAAGAGTTCATACCTTCATTGGTTGTTTCTTGCTCATACATTTCATTTAAACTTATGAATCTGGTTCTTCTTTCACTTCCTGAACTTGTGCTTGTGGAAGCACTCAAATATGATCCTTGTGTTGTGCTTCGAGAAGCACTTTCATCACTTCTCAAGGGTGTTCCCATACCTTCTTGAGGTGTTCCTTGCTATGCTTGTGTTGGTGGAGGTGGTGCTGCTAATGAGGGATTTCTTCCTTCCATTTCTTCCTCATCATCTTCTTGAGACAAACAAGATTTTACATTCACTGTTTTCTCAATGCTTCCATCCCAAGCTTCTTCTTCAATGAACTGTACATCTCTGCTTATAATAAAATTCTTGGTGGATGGGTTATACAATCTATATGCCTTTAATTCATCACTGTATCCAAAAAATATGCACTTCTCCCCCTTATTGTCCAACTTCTTTCTCAACTGATCTGGAATATGTGCATAAGCCACACATCCAAATAATCTCATGTGGGTTGTTTTACCTTAAGAGTCAATCCCTTAGCTGTGATAAGGAATCAGTGCTTAAGACATCTATCTGATTATGTCACGAATGTATATATTTGTATCTGTCTTATCAACCCTCAAATGTTAAAGATCAAACCCTTAAATATCAAATATATGAACAATCTACAATGTTATCTTTAGCCAATGTTGAACGAAAGAATCAGAAGAAAAATAAGGGATAACTTCAAACTAATATGTTGTTTTATACAAAAAATACCATTTCAAAATCTAGAAGAAGTATATGAAGAAATAGTTAAAATAGAGGAGCACAAATTAAGGTTTTTTAACTCTGAAATACATAAGTATAAAGAGGCAGAATTCTCATAACTCTGTTTCATTCATAGATGGAAAAACATAACGTAAACTAAGAATACATTTCAACATTAACAAAATGATAGAAACTTGCATAATCATTCATTAACTTGTCAATCTCTGAGTCCAAAAATTAAGCTTTGAACGTCCAGAACTCGGAACCTTCCTTCCTCCTGAAAATTACATTAAATATGGTAAATTTGGAACTGTTGTAACCAATTCTAACTACCAAAACTACTTCATGACTTTGAAGGTTAACTATTACATGCCTTGAAAATGTCTTTTTACAATTACATTGTCTTCAGAAAATAACATAAAGTAAGTATCCTAATCTATAGGAATTGCTGATGATGTGGCTTCTTTTCCTTGATCAAATGATTTGTCTTTCTTAGTTATAACAGGAGTTTGAATGCTTGTATTCACTGAACTTATTTCACCTTTGTTTGCTACCTTTCATGGGCTGGTGCTGAAGTGATTTCTGTCTTTACTCTTGCTCAGGACCTTCAAGAGCACCTTTTCCTTTTGCTAAAGAAAACCCCTTTAACAAACCAAACGAATATGCCTCATTCACAAAGAAAAACCATTTTTCCTTTGAAAAGAACGAAAAGAGAAATGGTGGGACACGGGAATCACAATCACAAGCAGAAGAGGAGCGGGAATGTTTCGGGTGGAGGAAATCACGATATGCGATGAGCGATGAAGCGAGGGGCGAGTGTGATGCGATGCACGATGGTGCGATGCGATCGCATCGGTGGAAAACGGGAAGAAGGAATTAAGCGCCGGAGGGTGGTGAGATCATGCGATATGATCGAGGATTATCGCATCGGCAGAAGATGGACGACGTAGTTAAGCGCTGCGGAAATTTCGATAATGCGATGGGTGATGTTGCGATGCGATCGCATCAGCGATGAGCAGTCGCTCAATTCCTTATTCTGATTCCGCATTCGGTGATGTTCCCTTTGAAAAGACTTTCAGTGATGCGATATGAATCTGCGGACCTGATGACAATAAAACTCAGCGTTCATAATCGCTTGAAATCCAATCTCTGTTTAAACGTGGTTTTAACCCAATACTTAGTGTATGTTTGGGTGTTTCTATCTATGAAACCAGAATGATACAATACCGCACATATGTGTTTCCTCCAACAATTTTGTTACTTCCTCAAACGCCTACCTCATATTAACTATGAAAGGTCCCACACTCATAGGTAATTTATACATATGACCTTTCTTCATAGGAACAAAGTGCACATGATCAACATTCAGGCTCTGTCTGATAAATTCTAAGGCGAAGAGCCTCATTGGTACAAACGTTGGGAGCTTGTAAGGTTCAAGATTTACTCCATACAACCTTATTTCAGAATATTCTTCAAATGCAAACCAATCCCCAAATTTACAGCTAGTTCCTAAATGTAAATTCTCCACACTCTGGTTGAAACTGCTTCATATTAGGCTTCAAATAAAACATAAACTGATTGAATTCTTCTCCTGCACAACTTTTTTCCATTCGGCATATGACGTCACTGCAGGGGGTCTTGGGGTATGGTTGAGAACTCCGATTGGTGCCCCCACAGTCAATATCCATCGTTGATCTCTATTGCCTCCGCAATCAACCCAATCCACTCTGTAAGCACCCATTTTCTTAACTATCCTGCTGGTAGTGCCCACGGGTTGGGTTATCTGGTTCAGACTTTGAATATCAGCACTCTCCACCGATTGAATTGATCGACCTTTAATCTTTTGATATAAAACCCACTTGTGCAAAGTTTAAAACAATTAAAGTTTAATACATCAAACTAAAAACATTTTCTTTTTATGCCAAAGTATAAAACTATAATAATTTAACATATTTGATTTTCTTTCAATTTCAGATTTTTTGTATTTTTAATATAAATTTAAAAGGATATGCAGATGATCCAAAACATCCGGCTCCACTTGGGGATAGTGTTTTTTTCCACGAAACACTAAGAACCTGCACTTCAGTGCCTTCACTTCGGGCATGGAGTCAAAAATTGCTTGATGAAAAATATACAATGATAAGAAACCAGATATGTACAATGATGAAATGACTACTTCTAGTGTTGGAAATTATGTTTCAAATACTGCCCATTCACAGGCAGTTCTACTGCTTCTTCGTCAAGACTTTCCAAAATGAAAGTGTTATTTGTTTTGGCTTCAATGATTTTATGCGGACCATACCATAAAGGATCAAATTTTCCATGCTTCCCTTTATCCTCTCTTCTTGTATCCCATCTTAGTACCAGATCTCCATTTTGAAACATGATTTCTTTTGCTTTTCTATCGAAAATGGACTTCATTTTCTCCTGATAAGTGACCAAATTGTCTCTAACCTTATTTCTACTTTCACTCAATTCTGTTACTTTATTCATTCTTCTAATCAAGGCATTAGGTTCCTCTTGAGAATCTTGAAGGAAAGATATTACTGGCCTTACTAACTGAGTGGGAAACAATGCCTCGGTACCATATACTAATTCATAAGGTGACTTACCAGTGGATCTCATAGCATTCATCCTTATTGCCCATAAAGCAAAGACCAGCTTTGAATCCCAATTCTTCGAGTTCTCATTTATTGTCTTCTTCAATATTTTCACCAAAATTTTATTAGAGGATTCTGCTGATCCATTTCCTTGGGGGCGATATGTTGTAGAATGAGACAATATCACATTATAAGTTTGACAGAAGTTTATAAACCTGACTGAGTTGAAAACTTGAGCGTTATCTGTCACAATCTTCACTTGACATCCAAGTCTACTAAAAATATTTTCCTCCAAAAATTTCATTACAACCAAATCATTTTCTTTTCTGGAAGGGACTGCCTCTACCCATTTTGTAAAATAATCTGTTGCAGTAAAAATCCATTTAAATTTCCCACTTGATGGTGGATTGATTTTCCCAATGAAGTCCAATCCCCATTGTCTGAAAGGTTCTTCAACAAAAACAGGGAGAAGAGGTAAAGGAGATAACCTTTTCTTTTCTACAAACAACTGGCATTTTTGACAACTTTTGACAGTCCTGTATACGTCCGCAAATAAAGAGGGCCAATAAAAACCTGATTTAAGAATCCTATGAGAAGCTAATTTCCAACTGTAATGACCTACACATAAGCAATAATGATACTCTTTAATCACTTCTATCATTTCCTCTTCTATTAGACATAACAGCAACACACCAGCTGGATCTTTCCAATACAACTTAGCTTCAATTATAACATAAGGCTGAGCTTTAAGTTTCAAGGCTCTGTACCTAGCTCTGTTAATTGAAGGTGGACAAGAAAGGAAACAAAAATAATGAATAATATCTTTATACCAGTTTGAACAGAGGAATTTATATTTAATTGCTGCCTTTGTCTGAATGGGATTTGCTTCTTCAGTGACTTCTTCTACAGGTGAAAGTAAACTGATTCCCAATGCTTGGAAATTAGATTCTGTTAGCAATTTAGCCAGTCCTAGTCCTTTGAATAGCTTTGTTGGTTTGATATCCAAATCATATTCTTGGATTTTAGCAATCCATTTCCCTCTTTTCCCTTCAACATCGCTCTATACTGATACATCCTTTATAGCAGAATTAGGCACGTATGCTAGAATTTGAGAATGAAGTATATAGGTTCTAAAAGTATTCAATGATTTAACCAGAGCATATACTTGTTTCTCCAAGATATTATACTTCAGCTATGCATCTCGAAGAACTTTGCTAAAAAACGCTACAGCTTCTCACTTCCTTCTTCATTTTTTTGTAGCAGCATAGCAACAATTATAGAGGAGGATGCAAATGAGAAAATTTGAAATAGCTTTAAGTAATATGGACTGATTAAAACATGATCTTCTTGGAGAGCTTCTTATATTCTTCCAAAATATTCCCTTTCATCTTTGTCCCACTTTATTTCAGAATCCTTTTTCAACATATCTGTTATTTTCTTAACAATATCAGCATAATTTGGAACAAATCTCCTCAGAAAATTGATTTTTCCAAGAAATATTTGAATATCCTTCTTACTTCGAGGCAGTGGAATTGTCTGTATGGATTCAACCCTTGCTGGAACAATATTCACTCTTTTCTTTGAAACTATATGGCCCAAAATTTTTCCTTCTTCTAGAGCAAACAAGGATTTTTTGGGATTCAATGATAATCCATATTTCCTGCATTTAAAAAAGGCTTTCTCCAAATGTTGTAGGTGTTCATCATCAGAACTTGAAAAAATTGTAACATCATCAAGATAAATAACTACAAATTTGTCCCCTACAAATGCAATATCCATTTCCCTTTAGAAAGTAGCTCCTGCATTCATGAGGTCGAATGGCATCCTGGCATACATGAATGTTCCCCAGGGTGTAGTGAAAGAAGTTTTCTTTTGATCTTCCTTCTCCACAACAACCTGATTATACCCAGAAAAACCATCAACCATGGATAACCTGTATGCTCCAGTTACTTTCTGCAAGACAAATTCCATCTTTGGCAGAGGATAATTATCCTTCAGTGAAGCTCTGTTCAAGTTTCTCAAAATCTACACACAATCTTATCTCTCCATTTTTCTTTTTGACTGGTACAAGATTGGAAACCCAATCTGAATATCTTAGAGGAACTATAATCCTTGCTTGTAAAAGTTTCTTTACCTCTTTTTCAATTAGAGCCAGCAATAATGGGTTAATTTGTTTGAGCTTCTGTCTATGAGGCTTAATCTCATCTTTCAATGGAATTTTATGTTGAATAATACTTTTATCATAATTTTTTAGATCTTCATATGACCATGCAAATACATCCATAAACTGCTTGAAAAGATCTACATACCTTTCTTTGTATTCCTTTGGAACTCCTTTGAATAGTTTTACCATTTTAGGCTCATGTTGAGTTCCTAAATTACAGTCCTCCATTTCTCCATCTTGGGCTAAATTTTTCTGGTTTAATGCCACATCGTTAGCATCAAACAGTATTTCAAGTGGTACTAAACCTCTAGGAAAAATATTGTATTTCAACTGAATTATATTCTGGTCTCCAATTGTCTGCTTCAGATTTTTAGACATTTCACCTTGATCACTTTCATCCACTTCTAAATCAATTTTACTGTCTTCAAAATTCCCAATCATTGTCAAGAACTGATTAATCTTCTCATCATCCTCAAATACTTTCCAATGCCTTACATTATCAGGAATTGAAGGCTGATGTTTAAACTCAATTTCATATCTCAACCTTGGATTGATTGGTGGTTTGAATGTACTGGCTGCAACTGCCAATGAATCTGCCATTATATTATCCTCTCTTTGAATAAACTGTAAATTAAAGGCCTCAAAATAATTTTTAATTAGATCGCATACCTCGTTTCTATAGGACCTCAATTTGGAATGCTTAGTCTGACACAAATTTTTAATTTGCCTTATGATTAATTTAGAATCCCCAAAAATAGAGATA
This sequence comes from Pinus albicaulis, assembly GCA_034641835.2. Taxonomy (NCBI): domain Eukaryota; kingdom Viridiplantae; phylum Streptophyta; class Pinopsida; order Pinales; family Pinaceae; genus Pinus; species Pinus albicaulis. The sequence goes on from CM076576.1 coordinate 149,718,468, forward strand.
GACTCAATTCCCATCTGTTTAGATGTTTGCAAACTTAAAATAAATGCTTCGTATTTAGCTACATTATTAGTGGATTCAAATTCCAGTTTGAAAGAAAAAGGTACAAGGTTACCTTCAGGAGATACAACTATGAATCCAGCTCTGGTGCCCTCCTTTGAAAATGCACCATCGAAATAACATTTCCAAAGCTTATTTGACTGCAGCTCCTTATGTACAATGGCTGAAGGGAGCTACTTTTGTGAATCTTTAGCAAATTCTGCATCTTCATGCAGCATAAAACAAGAGAGATCCTCCTTCTCTTGACCACAAATGGGGGAATTGCCTGCATCTTTCTTGGTAGTAGTTTTAAAAAATATTGTTTCTCTGTATAAACTCCTTTCCTCCCCATTAAAAATAGGAATGATTGCATATGTGAAATCTAATTTTAAAACTCCTCCAAGTTTTGCCCCCCAAGATCTAGACAACAACATACCAAATCTGGCTGGAATATCTGCTACTACCACATCCATCATAATACTCTTAGCTGGAATTTGGGCTAAGGAAACAACCATATCTTTGATAAGACCCACACACTTTACCCTTTTTGAATCAAAGGAATAAAGGTCTCTCTATGGCTTGGTAATTTTCAAATTTAACTCTTTCATCACAGACAGTGGCATTAGATTATGTGATGCACCAGAATCTAGCATACAATTATGTAAAATGAAATCATGTAGCAGAACTGATATATAAAAAGGTGCAACAGAAGAATATACCTCTTCAACATGAGGTCCAAAAGTAACCACTGGTTTCTCCTCTTGCAGGTTCACTATATCACCCACCTCGTCAGATTGAGATAAATTAATAAACTCTGCAATTTCCTTGTTATAACCAAGGGTTTTGACCAACTCAAGAAGTGGTACTTGAATCTTCACTTTTTCTAACTCTTTTGAAAAACTGAAAGTTTGATTTTGTTTTGTCAACTTTTCAGGTTCTTCTTGGTTTTTTCTTGAATTTGTTGTTTGATCAAAAACAGTAACAATATTCTCCAACATATTAGGATCATTATGTTTTATTTGGGAAGCATCAACTTCCTATTTTTCTTTATCTTTATCTTGATTCATGGGTCGTTTCCCCTTGTTTGATTTTTTAATTTAGTTCTTCTGTAGTGGAGTCGCCATTGGAGTAGGTACTGATTCTGATTCTTTCTCTTCATCATCTTGAGTTCTCCATCTCTTCTTTGACCTCAAATCATATTTTTTAAGCAATTATGATTGCATAAAATTAGTAAAATATTTATAGTAATCATCCATTTCTTCTTGATCAAATGAGATATCAGTTTCTTTACTTTCCTCTTCATATTCTTTCTCAATTTCTTCTTCTGATTCACCGTCCTCCATATACATAGCATAAATTTTATCTTCATCTTCCTTTTCATTATCATCAACATAACGTTATGGTGTTGTCTCTCTATATAAAGGTGCTTACACTTGATCTTGATCCTTTTTTTCTCTTTGCAAAATCTACAGGGGATGTTTTCTGAACTGGGGATTAAAAACCCCTCTGTTTTTTTTTGCAGGTTTATTGTTCTCTATTTCCATCTTTACTAATTTATTAGACAATTTTTTTATGACCTTAGTCATATCATCGATCCTCTGATCTTGAGATGAGGCTTATTCTTTGGCTTTTTCTTTATCTAGAACTTTCCCAGCAGCAGACATATTTGCCTCAATCTCTAAGGCATCGGTTTGAATCTGTTCAAGGGTGGGCGATCTTCTTTCTCTTAATGTAAAACTGAAATCCGGCTCAAATTCTCTAGTAAAAACAACCCTTTCTCTAATAGGAGGAGGTTTCATTTCCAGGGGAAAACTATTATACAACTTATTAAACCTTTTCACAAAATCATTCATATTTTCATTTGATTTCTTCTTTATTGCATTGAATTCTATTAAAGAATAACCATGGTCCCTTTTTTCTCCCCATCTCTAGATGAAATGTCTTTCTAATTCATCCCAATCATTTGTTGAACCATTTTCTTGCCTCTCCACTTAGATACTTCACAAAAAGTCTCATCACAACATCTAGATGTTCTACATTAAAATTTTCAGCAAATGTGCAGAACAAGGGCAAGTGTTGTTCTTCAGTTATTTCATCTTCACCGGTAAATCTAGGGAGAAACTTGAGATACTCTTGAGGCATTGCATTCATTAGTTGGGGTAGATTTAATGGTGCATATCTATTCATCAAGAAAGCAGGGGCTGCCATGTTTATGCCCTGATTGACTGCTCCTTGAGCGGGGGTAAAATGGATACCAGTTGTAGATGTGAATGAATGGGGTGGAACAACTGATATAGGGGTAGGTGTATGAACAATAGCAGAAGAACTAGAAACTGTATGAGGTTGAGTTTATGTAAGAGGAAATGATACAAACTCAAAAGATTGTTCTTCTAATGTTGGTTCTTGGAAATGAATGGGTGAAGTTGAGGATTCTTTTTACGAGAAAATGATTTTCCGAGAAATATCCTTGGATGAAAAGGTATGTAAATTGCTGCCTGGTGCAAGAAGTGTGGTATCAGGTGTAGAAAATATTTTTGTTTTATGGCCCTTCTTTGAAACTAGCTTTTCTGGATCAGACAAAACAAAAAAATTTTGCTAAGAGGTATCTGACCTCATTTGAGGTCTCTTAGGAGCCAGAATTATTTTAAAGAAGCACAGATTAGTATTTCCTCCTCTCGGAACAACCAGAGGAAATATGAACAAAACCCAGGGAAAACTTCGAATCTTCACTCCCCGGCAACGATGCCAATTAATGTTGCACCTTAAGAGACAATCCCTTAGCTGTGATAAGGAAACAATGCTTAAGACATCTATCTGATTATGTCACGAATGTATATATTTGTCTCTGTCTTATCAACCCTCAAATATTGAAGATAAAACCCTTGAATATCAAATATATGATCAATCTGCAATGCTATATTTAGCCAATGTTGAACGAAAGAATCATAAGAAACAGAAGGGAGAACTTCAAACTTATATGTTGTTTTATACAGAAAATACCATTTCAAAATCTAGAAGAAGTATATGAAGAAATAGCTAAAATAGAGGAGCGCAAATTAAGGTTTTTTTACTCTAAAATACATAAGTATAAATAGGCCGGCTGCTCATAACTCTGTTTCATTCATAGATGGAAAAAACATAATATAAACTGAGAATACATTTCAACATTAATAAAATGATAGAAACTTGCACACTCATTCATTAACTTGTCAATCTCTGAATCAAAAAATTAAGCTTTGAAGGTCCAGAACTCAGAACCTTCCTTCTACTTGAAAATTACATTAAATATGGTAAAAAACAGTTTGGAACTACTGTAACCAATTCTAACTACCAAAAATACTTCATGACTTCGAAGGCTATCTATTACATGCCTTGAAAATGTATTTTTACAGTTACATTGTTTTCAGAAAATAACATAAAGTAAGTATCCTAATCTATAGGAATTTCTGATGACATGGCTTCTTTTCCTTGATTAACTGATTTTTCTTTATTAGTTATAACAGGAGTTTGAATGCTTGTATTCACTGAACTTATTTCACCTTTGTTTGCTACCTTTCATGGGTTGGTGCCGAAGTGATTTTTGTCTTTACTCTTGCTCACGGCCTTCAAGAGCACCTGTTCCTTTTGCTGAAGAAGACCCTTTTAACAAACCAAACGAATATTCCTCGTTCATAGAGAAAAACCCTTTTTCCTTTGAAAAGAACAAAAAGAGAAATGGTGGGCCACGAGAATCACAATCACAAGCGGAAGAGGAGCGGGAATGTTTCAGGCAGAGGAAATCATGATATGCGATGAGCGATGAAGCGAGGGGCAAGTGTGATGCGATGCGCGATGGTGCGATGCGATTGCATTAGCGGAAAACAGGAATAAGGAATTAAGTGCTAGAGGATGCTGCAATAGTGCGATGTGATGGAGGATTATCACATCGGTGGAAGATGGATGGCAGAGTTAAGCGCTGCAGAAATTTCGATAATGCTATGGGTGATATTGCGATGTGATCTCATCAGTGATGAGAATTTTCTCAATTCCTGATTTCAATTCCACCTTCGGCGATGTTCCCTTTGAAAAGGATTTCGGCAATGCGATATGGATCTGCGGACCCGATGACAATAAAACTCAGCGTTCATTATCGCTTGAAATCAGATCTCTGTTTAAACGTGGTTTTAACCCAATACTTAGTGTATTTTTGGGTGTTTCTATCTATGAAACCAGAATGATACAATACCGCACATATGTGTTTCCTCCAAAAATTTTGTTACTTCCTCAAACGCATATCTCATATTAACTATGAAAGTTCCCACACTCATAGGTAATTTATACATATGACCTTTCTTCATAGGAACAAAGTGCACATGATCAACATTCAGGCTTTGTCTGATAAATTATAAGGCGAAGAGCCTCATTGGCACAAACCTTGCAAGCTTGTAAGGTTCAAAATTTGCTCCATACAACCTTATTTCAGAATATTCTTCAAATAAAAACCAATCCCCAAATTTACAGCTAGTTCCTAAATGTAAATTCTCCACAATCGGGCTAAAACTGCTTCATATTAGGCTTCAAATGGAACATAAACTGATTGAATTCTTCTCCTGCACAACTGTTTTCCATTTGGCATATGACGTCACTACGGGGGGTCTCGGGGTATGGTTGAGAACTCCGGCTGGTGTCCCTGCAGTCGATATCCACCGCTTATCTCTATTGCCTCCGTAGTCAACCCAGTCCACTGCGTAGGCACCCATTTTGTTAACTATCGTGTTGGTAGTGCCCGCGGGTTGGGTCATCCAGTTCAGACTCTGAATATCAGCACTCTCTATCGATTGAATTGATCGGCCTTTAATATTTTGATACAGAACCCACTTGTACAAAGTTTAAAACATTTCAACTTTGATACATCAAACTAAAAACTTCTTCTTTTTATGCCAAAGTATAAAACTATAATACTTTAACATATTTTCTTTTCTTTCAATTTCAGATTTTTTTTATTTTTAATATAAAATTAAAAGGATATGCAGATGATCCACAACATGGGTGAAAAATTGTTTTATGCCACTCCATGCTTCTTCTGGAACTTTGTTCATCACACTCTTTGTTGGGCATCTATTCAAAACATATGCTACACAATGTACAACTTCAACCCAATATTCATTTGGAAATTTTTTTTCCTTCAACATTTCTTACCATATCCATGATGGTTTTATTTTCCCTTTCAACAACTCCATTTTTCCGTGGTGTATACCTTGCTATAAATTTCTTATGAATTCCATTTTCTCCGTAAAACGTAGAAAATATTTGGAGATAGATTCTCCTCCTCTATCAGTTCTCAAAATTTTTATGTGTTGCCTATTAGGGTCCTATAATAATAGGGTTCATAAATTTTGAATTGACTTTGATAGTATTGTAAATATGTACATACCTTGCTTTCTGCAAGTAGTTTTCCCGTATTTGGAAAAAATGAAAAAATAATAAAAACAAAAAAAGAGGATAAAAAGTCCTAAAAGAAAGATTAAAGGGCTTAGAAAAAATATACCCCAAAAGAAAAAAAGAGATAAAATAAGACCTGAAAGTGAGCAAGTCCAAATGCCACTACTTTTACTTTTATTGCAAGAATAATTATTATGTGTAGAGTGCCAATAAATGCCATAATCCATGATCAGTTAAACATTTTAATCTTAACTTTTCATGCTTTCAAATTCATGTTCTAGATAAAGAATAAAGATATGTCAAATAGTTTAAACTTGACAAATAAATGGATAGGTAAAGAATAATGAGGAGCTCAATAGTTTAATCTAAGCCCTCAAGTGAAATAAGGTAGACTTAGATAGTTTTATGCTTTGAAAGAAAAATGTTTTAGGGTTGCAAGTCTAAATGCACCCATGATAATGAAGTAAAAATGTTAGAAATAAAGACGGGTAGGTAGAAAGCAATTGAGTAATCATGTAATAAAGCATCATCGGAAAAAAATCACTAATTTCCCCTCCCCTCCAAATATTCAGTACTCTAAACTATCAGTGAAAAAGGCTTATATCATTTCTCTAACTTTAGTTGGGACCAGACCCAAGGCTCGATGACTGATTAGTTAAAAATATTGGATTCCCACACTAGACCCACATTCATCAACATTTATCCTTCATTCATAAATCATAATCCCTTTTTCCTAAGTAAAAAGCCATTTTTACTTAGTAAAAGATAAACCCTAAATAGCTAATCTCATTCCCTTTCAAAAATCATTCATAAACCCTCAAAATGCATTTATCTGAAGTTAAAGTGTATCCTAAGTTAAAGTGTGAATTAATACAATAAAGATAAGCATGCTTTATTTTTTGGCACTTTACTTAGAGTTAACACGTATTTTGTTTCCATTTCACTATCCCTTTATTCATATTAACTACTAATTTATTCTATTAAATCCCTAACTTCACCATCCCATATAGTATTAAAAACTTTTATTTTAAATAACCCTCTAAACCCACTATTTTAAAGTTAAAACCAATGTTTAATATACCATGTGCGCAATATAAATCCCCCCTTATCCCATTGGTTTAACATATCTATATTCAAATATCCCTCCCCATATAGTTTTTAAAATTGTCAAAAAGTTGAAAACTATATAATAAAGAAAATCCGCACCCATATTTATAATTAAAACATTGGAAATTGTTTTAAATAAAATATAAAACTTAGCCTTAGCATCATAAAAACTAAGGTTTGAACGTATTAAAATTTTTATTTCTAAAGTTTATAACCCATCCTTGCATTAATAAACCTCGGTCCCACTCCTCCATTCTGATGCAACTTCCAAGCCAATCTGGGCCATTCACATTTAAATCCCAGATTTGATGGATGGAAACTAATATCGCATAGAAAACATGCACGGTCAATCCCATCTCATTTCTGCGCGAAATGGGCAGTTTTATGATTTTATCTCTCCTCCACGTGGTCGATCCCTGTTGGATTGTGTGGATTAGCCTCGAAACCATTTACCGCCCAAATTATGTGCGATAACCACTCCTGTTTTGATCTATTGAACCCCAAAAACCACCATTCTCGCATGAATTGACCTGTATTAAATGCTGGCACTGTTAAGCCCTGAATATGCCTAATAAAACCTTGGAAATGTAATTCATTCCTTTCTCTCCTGCGCATTAACCTTTGCACATGCCTCACCGACTGTAAAAACTACATTTTTTCTCCATTGTATGCCCAAAAAGCTTGCAAAAATCTACCCTGTGACCATTGAAGACCGCTAAGGAGTTGTTTTTTTTCATTGCTCTATAGAAGCTATCGACTCATTAAAAAACCTCAGAAACTGTTCCGAAGCCCAATACCTACGTATAACAGGTATTTTTCTGAAATTCGAGCCTGTAATCAATTTTAAAGGCCTATAAAAGAACAAACACACATTCAAATCTTAAAAACCAATTAAAGAGCCTGTCAAAAAGACCAAAAAATAGGCCAAACCCTGTCAAATGTTTTCAAGAAACCCTGTTTTACTGCTGTGCATTGTTGTGAGAGACAATTGTGAGTTTGTATAGTTTTATGAACTAATTCAAGCTCCAAATTAAGCCAGAAAACCTTTGAAGGAATCCTAATCCTCTTTGCCTAAATTCAACAAACTGTTTTAGCCCAATTTATCAGTAAAAGACTTAGGAAACCTTTGTTTATTGTTTCAAAACCAATCAAAAGCCTGTAAATCCTTTTTGACTAACCTAATTGGGAATAAATCCCAAACAAGAGACCATAATTTGGCTGTTTATCCAAGAGGCCTTTGCTAAAATGAAAAATACTTCTACAAATTGTCTAAACTTGCAAAAAATAGCCAAAATGCGTAAAAAGTAGAGCTCTAGCAAACCTGAAGCTTCCAAAGTGCCTAAAACAACCCCTGCCATGACTTCTAATACTGCCATTGTTGTCAATCCTTTACAACCCCCAATCATAGACATTGAACACATTCCATTGGTTGATGTTGATTATAAGATAGCAGATCCCATTGTTGAATTTAACATGCTAGATATTCATAATTGGTGTTATGAGAAGTCCTTAGATAATGAAGAAGATGTCCATATTTGGGAATCTCACTTGTCCAAATATGTTGTCCCATTAACTCACCCATGCTAGGAAGTCATTAGGTTATGTCAATAGCATTATGTGTCTGAGCAAAGAGCCATTGTAAATGCCAATAAAAAAGTGCTTTTCACCATTACTGCTAAATCAATTAACAAGATGCTACAACTTAAGTATAACCCTCAAGTAGTCCCTTTATCCATAGAGGCCCTAACCAAACTATATATTGGCCTTGATTTTCCCAAGAGATTCATGATTTTCCAGACATTTATGCCTTTGCATGTAGAAATTCCTAAACTAAATCCCCCATAATCTACTCCCAAATTCCCAGAAGGTTCAAGACGTGATTTCCATGCTTTCCTTCATCTTAGTATATTTTACTGATGAACACACAGATGAGCCCATCTTGGGATTCTTATCCACTTTCTCCCTAGGGAAACCCCCATCAGTAATCCTTGATTATGTTGGTTTCATTGAAAATAATATTCATTATCAATTCACCAATTTTCCAATTGAAGGAGTGTTCAGATATACTTCCTTCCTTCTCCATATGTTTTTATACTTTCAATCAGATAATTTTCCAGTTACTCTCCAAAAGCTTGACATAGAGGGAAATCCTTTTTCTGTCATTTTCTGGACATCATTCCTCAGGAAAGAATGTACAGATTTCACTTATGCAGAATTTCAGAGTTATTCCTACATCCAGTGATCACAATGTTAACAAAAACAGAGCAACCAAGGATAAATGAAGAAATGAAAAAGATATTGCAATTGTTAGAGCAGAATAAAGTTGGTGATTGGTATTTATATGAAAAGCATATTGAGATCAAAGTCTTTGGGTCAAATTTTTTACCTTACAAATTACCCAAACATCCTTTAATGAGGATCTTTGCCTTGGAGTATATTGGGCATATCCTAAACTCTGATTCTATAAATTTCATGGTAGCAAAGAAGAAAACTCAATTCAAACTAAAGAATTAGATAAAACCATTCATCTGCAATCACAGGGAGGCAAATAAAGAAGCAGTAAAGCAGTTATTGGAATTCAAATTTGAAGAAAGTTTTCCATGGAATTATGATCCACAAGGGATCCTGAGTAAACTAAGGGTTAAATGCAAGTTAACACCCTTCATCCATGAAGCAAAGCCAGAGATAGAAAAGTATGCAAATAAGATTGAGTGGACTCAAAACACCTTAATAGATGCAGTAAATGAAATTAATACTAGTCATACTTTACAGACTGCAAATCATCCAGAAATTTCCACTAAAAGAGTAAGGGAAGAAGGAGTCTATGTTGCATAAACTACAATTGAACCTAAGTTCAAATTTATATATAACAAGAGGCCTAAGTTAAGTTAAGTTGATAAAGGAAAGGTAGCAATTGATGTGGAAGAACAAGAGCTTATAGATACCAACACTAATTTTCCATAAACAGATGTTGCTACTGTGATTATCAATGAGCCAACTACTAAGAATCAGAATGAAGAACAAGTCAACAATGAATATGCACAATTGATAGAAAGACAGTAGAGCATGGAAGCCTCTTCATCACAGGCATCTGAGGAGAAAGACCTAGATATCAAAGAAAAATATAAACAGATCAAATTGAAGAATGAAGAGATAAAAAAAAATATTTATTCTCAATATCTCAAACAGACACCAAGTGTGAAAAACAGGCTTCTGTTTGCATTTGATTATTCAAATCAAAAGCTAATTATGTTAGTGTTGCATTCCATAGTCAAATCCCCAAAGACAATGGTAGATTATAAGAAGGTTGATTTAGAAGTCCAGACAGATAAGATTCATGCTCTTGATAAAATTGAGTTCCATAGACAGACTTCAGAAATTCTATACTCTACTGTCACAACTAAATCCATGAGCACTCAAAGACTCCAAAACACCATATCCAACATGCAAGATCAGATGAAAATGGATAAGGCATGTTTGTATGCCAAGGATCTAAGGATAAAAGCCTTAGAAGAACTAGTTTTGCAAGTGGGATATGATCCTTCTAATATCAAAGCAGCAGAGTTATTGGTGAAGAAAAAGAATGAAGATATATAAGCTTTGAGGAAACAGCTTAAAATTCCTCAAAGTGAACACCCTCAAACAAAAGAAATAATATAATGAAAGAAAGAAAAAGATGACATGATGAATTTAATTTTTCAGTTGACAGACTAGATTAAGGAGATGAAGATTCAGATGGAAAAACTTGTCCATGAAAAAGAAACAGTGAATGTGTCAGAGCCATCTACAGTTATCCCCATGGTCACTACAACAGTGCCTTCAACTGTAGCTGAAGAGTTGGCACCCAAGGTTCCACTGGCTACTGCAGTGCCAGTGACCTCATCCATAACCTCAGCTACTGAATCATCTACAACAGTAGTTCACCATACAGATGAAGCTAGCAAATTGGTGAAAGATATGGAGGAAATGTCTCTTAAGACAAGTGAAATCAACAGATTGAAACAGGTGGTAGAAAATCTTGAGAATTCAAACAAATTGGCTCAGATAAATGCAAAAACACATGAGAAAAATACCATTAGACTAAATAAAGAATTAAAGAAATTGCCGAAGGAATTGACATTGAAGGAACAAATATCATATATCAAAAAATATCTTTGGAACAATGTCATTGAAGCCATCCATGATGTGTGGCCTTCAATTCAAGTAAACTTTGAACAGAGAGAGTTATTACTTAAAGCCCAAGCAAAAATTCAAAAGACTCAAAGTGAACTAGCTGATAAACCAGAATAAGGTTTAAAGTTGATCACATTCCTTAACAGTAAAAACAGACAAGAATTAGAAGAACTCAAGATTACTGACAACACTGAAACTATCCTAGAAATTAGGAAAGTTACTACAAAGAAGAATGTAATGAGACAATTGGAAGAAAAGTGTGAGAATATGAATACTTCCATAACCAGGTTTATGGTCAAGTTTACAAATTTGAGGCAAAAATGACTGCTTGACATTATGGTCATTAATGATAAACTAATGCCTCAGAATGACTATGATAAAAAGATTAGAGAATTTTCAAAAGAACAGGTAAATAAACCACCAGGACAAGGCATTCCAACAAGAAAAGTCTTACTCAAAAGATTTCAAGACTTATTCTATTTGCAACATGAGATAAGACACTTGTTTGTCATCAAGCCAAATTTTTCCAGATACATTGAAGCTGATGAAAAATTCAGGAAATTAAAAAAGATACAAATTCCTAAAAATGAGGATTGGCAGTCACTCATAGATTTATTATGAAGGAGAAAAAATTGTTTGCTAATTTACAGTCAAAACAGATTTTTACATCAGTAAACAGTTTTGACTATGGTTAAAGAGTATCAAAGTTTAGAGTATCAGTGAATAAACATAATCCGAGAAAGAGTATCAGACAGGGCAGATCAGATTCCTAAACAAAATTTAAATATCTAAAGCCAGCAAGGAGGACACCAAGGTAGCCACCTGCATCTTACCCTCAAAGCAGTATCTATTTCTTTTGGATAAATAGGACAACTTGGTGATTTGCTAAGCAGCTATCTCTATTATTGTTGTAAAGATATTTTATTTCCCTTAGATAATTACTAGAATCATTCTAGGATATTTTGTAAAGAACTATGTATAAATACTTCATCTTTATAAGTATTTTGGTGTGGAATAAAATTGTTGGAGATTGTTATAGTCATTTTTGTTGGACTTGAAAGCTTTTGTGTGTCAAAATTTGAGTAGCAGGCTGGATCAAACCAATTGGAATCATACTTCAGGATTCTTGTGATGAACTATTTAGAGTGAAGTATTTCCTTACTTTTTATTATTATCTTTCTTTGTTACATGCATCCATATATGTTTGTTCTAAATCTAAATGAATAACTAGGAGTATTACTACAGGATTTGTTAAGAACACCCTATTTTTAACTAGTTATCATTTCTATGTTTTCCTCTGATTTCCAATGTAGGGAACCCTTAATTTCTCCCTCTCTTGTTTGACCTCTTCCTACTACTTCCTTTTTCAGATCAAAGGATTATTAATTGCCCTTTATCCCGATCATAGCCCTCATAAAAATAAATTTCCAAAATCTTCAAGGGTTATCTATCTTGCCCTAAAAAAATTTGACCTTTTGCTCTTGATCCCAGTTTTGTTTGCTTGAGTTTGACTCCTTAGCCCAATGGACAAATAGATTTCCCACTATCCATCCTTTCAAGTGATTTTTCCCACCAAAGCAACCAAAACCAAACCAAAGCTGCACATTCATAACTAGCATAATATTTTACAAATTTAACAAAGTTAAAACTTAAAGAGAGAACTCTCTTTGAACCCTAGGAAGGCTATATCCTAGAGTTTTAATTTGGTTTGTGGTTACCTCTAGTGTTCTTTGACTAAAAACCAAAATCTCACAACTTATAAATTACTAGAGTGATAACATTACTGGCGACCATACTGGGGACTTAACCAATCCTTAGTCATAAAACTAGTCTTAAAGGAAATCTTTTTATTCATCCTTTTTACTTTAAGATTGATTTTATTAGTTGTGGGTATTAAAAAAACTATAATTTTGTCTTCTAGGAAAGTTTACTATACCAGGTATAACCTGGATCCTAATCCTGCTGATATAGTATATAACCTAGACAGAATTGGCAAAAAGAAAAAACAGATAGAAAATTTAGAAGCTGAAGTGTCATTAAAAAGAGGTAATTCATTACCACAAGAATTACTAATTTTGCAAGATATAGATTTTGATCTGAAATTTGAACATTCTTTGTTTAAAATTCAAATTGAAAGTGATCTTTATACTGTTGTTTTAAACCCTATTTTTATTTCATTCTTGGAAACAAAATAGAAAAATATTACAGTAGAATCTAAATTAAAGAAGGTTGAATATCAGACTAAAATTGAAGAAATTAATGCTACTATTCTGAAATATATTGATGAAGCTATTGAATTAGCTCAATTATTATCCTATACCACTAAGCCTTCAGTTTCAGAGTTATATACCACCATAATACGAGCTGTAGACTTATCTCTATACGCTGCTACATCATATATAGCTTCCAATACCACCACATCTGTAGATCGATTTATCCCTAAATTACCTTTACAGCCTAGAGTACTATTTCCACCACTCACTTCATCCACTATATACACTAGCTCACCTTTTGATTTTCAAACACATCATCCTCATTCCCTATTAGTTCCACATATATTCTAGTTTCATTTCCCATCACCTCAAATACAACTTTTAGTTCATCAACTATCACTTCCAGTTCAGCCCCAAGCACTTCTACTTTACCTCCTAGCCAAGATAAACTTCAAGCTATGGCTGCTAGGTATGCTCCCCTTGTCTTACCAATACAGCTTCATGACATGCCTCAAGACTATCAAAGTAAGATACCATAGTTCTATGCCACTACCCATTATACAACTCAGCAACACATAACTAAAATGACAGATTTCTTTGAACTTCATGAGATAGATGATTCAAATGTTCAAATGAGGTTATTTGCATAAACATTGATAGGGGAAGTTAAGAAGCGGTTTAAAGGTCTTGATGTTGGTAGCATAACTGATTTAGCTATGTTTCATAGATTGTTTTTAAATAAATGGGAAAAGAAAAAGAATCCACTCCAGATATTGTATGAATTTGATACCATGACAAGAGCTCCAAATGAGTCAGTCGAAGATTACTGCACTAGATATAACAGTGTTTACAATTGCATCCCTGCAAATATTAAACCCACTCCTGATTTTGTCCTACTCAAATTCTCTGATGGATTTGACACTGACATGGCTTATCAGTTGAGGGAAAGAAATGAAAAAACCTTGGAAAGAATGCAAACAGATGTTGTTAGTGTAGAAGTAAACATTTTAGCCAGAAAACCTAGACTATGAAATGAGAGAAGAGTGACCATTAAAGAAGAAACTTCCAATTTAGACACAAAAATAGACATGTTAGCCAAAACTTTAGAGAGGATGATGGATAGATTAGGCAACATAGAGAGAAGACCTCAATCGGAAATCCCAAGTTTAGGAAAAACACAAATTTGGGAAAAGCAAAAGAAACGGCCCCAGAACAAACAATAAGGCCCCCCTTCAAAGATAACTATGCTGAAAGTTCTCAGAATAATGATGATGATGAGGATACAATAAATCTAATGGGAATAGATGATAATAATATTATTTTTCTCACTCAGGAAGATTAGGAATTATTTGAACTACAACAACTCAAATTAGATTCAAGTGAATCCTTTGATTATAAAATAGGTTATGATTATGCTATAAATGAAATACACGGTCAATATAACCTTAGAAATAAGAAAAACAATGAGTCTTCTAGCAAGAAAACTTCCCAAACTCAGAATAAGAAAATAGTGGAAGCTCCCAAAACAAAAGTTCTACAAATTCTCCCAAGGGAAAATAAGCAAAACTCTAGCTCTTCCCAAAACATTTCTAGTCCTAAAAATGCATCAAGCCCTAAGATTGTTGATATTACTGATAAACTTGCTCAAGCTACAAAATATTCACAGAAATATACTACTGCAAAAGCTTCTAATTATTTTAAAACAACAAATTTAGATCCTAAAATACCCTCTGCTGATCCTAAATCAATGGATCCAACCACTACTACTTCAAAAACATCTGTTGATAATTCTAAGTTTGAAAGAACATCTATTGCTTCACAAACAGTCCTTGAAAAGAAAAATAGGAGTAGTAAAACACAAGATACTCAAGCAGAGAATGTCAAATCAATTGAAAATGAAAACATAACTGTAGAAAAACAAAACAAAACAACACAAACTACAGTTACCAAAGAAGAATTGATTCAAATAAGTAAATCACAACCTACATTCAACATACAATCTGAAATTGAAAAGATAAAAATACCAATTCCTCTAACAGAATTGGTAAAACATGACTTGTATAAATCAACCATAATTGAAACATTAAACATAAATGATGGAGAAGATTCCATAAATCTGAATGATGATAAGCCAAAGTTGATTTTTTGCCCAGATGTGAATGAAAAACATGCAGATGGAGCAGTTCCTCCATTTTATATTAGTCTTACCATTCATGATCAAATTTTACACAATGCAATGCTAGATTCGGGAACTTCCCATAATCTAATGCCCAAAGCCATAATGGAAACTCTGAATTTAGAAATCACAATGCCCTACAAAGATCTGTTTTCATTTGATTCAAGTAAAATTAAATGCCTGGGTTTAATCAAAGATTTGTGTGTAACACTAGTTCAATATCCTGGTAAGAGTATATTAATGGACATTGTAGTAGCTGATATCCAACCTAAATATGGAATGTTACTATCTCGCTCATGGGGATCAAAGTTTCAGGGATATCTACAATTGGACATGTTTTATGCTACTATATCAGTTTTTGGTCAGCCTAAGGAGTTATATAGCGAAACATTGATGAAATGCATGGTCAATAGTGCAAAAAGATCTATAAATTACCCAATTTACTCTACACCAATTGGCCTTTATTCTTTTATCTTATGTAACTGTGAAACTAATGAAATCCAAATTGAACTATTAGAGAAAAAAAAAACACCAAACAATGATAATATCTTTCATGAATCTTTATGACATTTAGACTTTGATGGTTCAGTAAATAACTTAGGAGCAGGAGCAGGAGTTTGGATAACCAACATGGAGACTAATCACTTAGAAAGACATGCTTTCAGGCTCAATTTCAAATATACCAATAATATGGATGAGTATGAAGCCCTCATTTGAAATTGTACCAATAATATGGATGAGTATGAAGCCCTCATTTTAGGACTCCAAATTATTAGGAACTCAGGAGGCAAAAGAATATTAATCATGGGAGATTCAGAGTTGATCATAAAACAAATAAATGGAGTATATTTTGTTTACAATCCTAGATTAAGCCGATACAAAGACCCTGTGCCAGATTTAACTGATGATTTATTGGAATGTAAATTTGTTGCTATACCTAGAAAAAAAAATATACAGGCTCACTGTCTAGCAACCTTTTCTAGTACATGCAATTTACCATTCCAACCTAATCACAGATATACCGCTGAAGTCAAGCATAGACCAATAATTCTAGACAACCTCAAATATTGGCAAATTGTTTCTCAATATGAACAGATTTACAAGTTTATGAGCAATGAAGGTGAGTTTCAGAACTGTAAGATCGACACAGATTGTACTATAGATCAAGATTTAGATTGTGAAATAGATTTGAATAACATAGATGTAAATAGAGTAAAGCTTGCTAAACAAACTAAATTTAGTCAATCAGATATAGATAACTTAGAGAAAGTAGATGTTGAAGAAATTATTGATGATGAATTTGACATATTGAATCTTAAAGATAATTTCTTACCCAAATGTTTAACTCCCTTAGAAGATCTTTTTGACTGAAATGATGTAGCTAGAAAACCCAAAATGGAGCCAGTTAGATCTGATATAGAAGAATGCAATATTGGTACAGAGTTAAAACCGAAAATAATCAAACTTTCCAAAACTTTACCTCAACAAGAAAAGGAAAAATATATTACTCTTTTAAAGGAATATCAAGATGTTTTTTCCTGGAGTTATGAGGATCTCAAATCTTATGATACCAACGTAATTCAACATAAAATTCCAATAAAATAAGATCAAAAACCCTTTAAACAAAAATTGAGAAGAATTAACCCTATTTTATTGCCTTTGATAGATAAAGAAGTGAAAAGAATGTATGATGCACAAATAATTGCACCAATCAAATATTCTGATTGGGTTTCCAACCTAGTTCCAACAAGAAAGAAAACATGAGAGATTAGATTATGTGTCGGCTTTAGGAATCTAAACAAAGTTTCCTTAAAAGATAATTACCCTTTACCTAAAATGGGTCACATATTACAAAGGGTAGTTGGCTCTTCTAGGATTTCACTTTTAGATGGTTTTTCAAGATACAACCAGATTTTAGTCCAAAAAGAAGATCAAGCCAAAACAACATTTACTACTCCTTGGGGCACATTTATGTATGTAAAAATGCCTTTTGGTATAATGAATGGAGGGGCAACCTTTCAAAGGGTTATGTACATAGATTTTATAAAGGAAATACATGATTTCTTAGTAATTTACGTAGATGAAATTACTGTGTTTTCCAAAACTGATAATGAACACTTGGATCATTTGAGAATTTTTTTTATTAAATGCAGGAAATTTGGCATCTCTTTAAACCCTAAGAAAAGTTTATTTGGATTAGAAGAAGGAAATTTACTTGGACACATAATTTCTAAAGAAGGAATTAGAATAGATCCTGCTAGGATGGAAGCAATTCTTAACATCAGTCCACCAAGAAACATCAAAGAGTTACAAGCCTTTCTAGGTAATATTAATTTGTTAAGAAGATTCATATCCAATTTAGCTGAGATAATTAGAGAACTAAACAACATGTTTAAAAAAGATTCAGTTCTTAAATGGACTATTGAGACCAAACAGTCATTTGAATCCATCAAACAGGCCTTAACCAAAACTCCAGTCCTAATAAGTCCTGACTTGAAGAAAGATTTCATAATTTTTTCATTTGCTTCAGAACACATCATTGCTGCAGTTTTACTGTAGAAAAATGACCAAGGATTTGAACATCCCATAGCTTTCTTTAGTAATACACTTACAGATGCCCCTTTAAAGTAAAACATCATGGAGAAACAAGCCTTAGCTTTGGTAAAGGCCATTAAATACTTTAGAGTTTATATTCTCTATTCTCATATCATTGCCTATGTCCAAACTTTTGCAGTAAAAGACATTCTTACTCAAGATGGTCGTGATGGAAGAAGAGGTAAGTGGATTTCCTCTACCTTAGAATATGACATAGAGATAAAACCCACAAAGCTCATCAAAGGTCAAGGATTAGCCAGACTTATGGCTAAATCCAATTGTAATTTCCTAGACATAAATTTTATTGCCCAAATAGATGATCAGGAAGAGATGGCGACTCCAAAGATCAGTGAAGCCTTTTCAGACTCACCCTAGTATACATATATCATATTAGTACTACTAAACTTACAAGCTTCTCCTGGATTGTGAAGAACCAAAGCCAGATTATTAAAACTAAAGGCAGTAAGATTTTGTATTTTAGATAATGTACTTTTTTGGAGAGATCACAGTGGGATTTTATTAAATTGTTTGTTAAAGAAAGAATTTGACAAAATACTTGAATAATTTCATGCAAGTGACTGTGGAGGACACCTATATTGGAAAACTACTACAAACAAGATCCTGAGAGCTGGTTTTTACTGGCCTACTTTGTTTGCTGATGTCAAAAAGTTTGTAACTTCTTGTCACGAGTGCCAAATTTTTGAGGGTAAGAAAAAACTATTACCCCTTCCTTTAAAGCCTATTTCAACTGAAATGCCATTTCAAAAATGGGGTTAGGACTTCATTGGTGAAATTCACCCTCCATTTTCAGGCCAACATAAGTGAATTTTGACAGCCACTGACTATTTTACCAAGTGGATTGAAGCAATACCCTCCAGACAAGCCACAAATACTGTCATTATCTCTTTCCTAGAAAAAAACTTTCTTTCAAGAATTGGATGTCCCCAAAAGATAATTACTGACAATATAACAACATTAAAATCCAAAAATATGATTGAATTTTTCCATAAATACCATATTACCCTAGGCCATTCTACTACATATTTGATCAGGAGCTCAAGTCCGAGCTATGGAAAAAGCTCAAAATTGAAAGTTTTAAAAATAACTTGAAACATTAACGGCCAGATAGGCCTTGTCGCTGCGATTCTGGCACCACAAACGGCACTCAAATCCAACATCGTATGTGAAAGTTATGCATGTTTGAAGTTTTTAGTGACCTTCAAAAATCCAGTTTGACCAAGGTTGACTTTGAAATTGGAAAATATTTAAAAAAGAATATTACAAGAATATTCCTCTAAATATTCCTTAGAATATTCCATCTGGGGGAATCGGGATTCGACATGTGGCATTCGGTGATTAGTTCATTGGTTGAGTTTTATTTATGGTGGCCAATCAATGGGTGCCACGTGGCAAGCCCGGAGGCCGCCACGTGGACCCAGGGCGTGAAAAGTTTGGTGTATAGAAAATTTTTATTAAGCCCAAATGGATTTGAACCCACAACCTCATGCATACAATTCAAGCAACTTGACCAACTCTCCTATTCAATACATCTTAACATGTATCAAGGGTAGATTTTATTTAAAGTTGGCATTAAAAAATGTTGGTGGCCAAAGGGGGCCAGCCCCCACTTCAAAGCCCGTTCATGTGACCAAGTGCCCACGTCCAAGGGCCTAAATAAACTGGTGGGTAATGGTTTACACAACCATGTATGTTGGCGGTTATGCCATGTGGCCAACCCACATACAAAAAATAAATGTCATGGTTTTGTTCGGGCAGGTGTTAACAAAACTGTGGGCGGTTTCTGCGGAGGTGCATGTGACCAACACTTCATCCTCACACTAAATTCTAGTTTAACTTCCCCCTAATTCTGGAGTGCTTCCGCCAAATTTTGGAGTTAGGCCATCTTTAGCACTGCTAACTGAAGTTGCTCCACTGTTAGTGGAGGCTTTTGGGGATAATTAGGCAGAAATTTGTTTTGAGCATAACTTCTTCAATATTGGACAAATTTGGATTAAATTTTGGTCAATTTTGGGTATTATGAGCATTCTGGAGTGATTGGGATAGGTTTTAGAGGTAGTAGAGGTGTTCTACAGCCATTTTTGCTTCAGTTAAGTTTGGAGAGACATTAGGGCCATTGGGGAAATGGAGCTGTATTGAGTTGTACCTCACTGTTTAAGGTGAAAAAAAAAACATTTTTGACTATTTTCTACCTTATGAACCTAATGGAAGAGGTTTTAGAACTGTTAGAGGACTTTTACAGCCTGAAAAGCTTCAGAGGAGTTCAAAGAGCCATTAGGGCCTTGTTGAAGAAGGCATTGTATTGAGTAATTTTTCACTTTTTAGTGTAAATGGAAAGGCATTTTTAGCATTTTCATGTCTTATGATTATGTATTTATAGTCAGATTTACCTATTGAGGAATTTTTAAACTTGTATTAGCATTTTGGAGCATTTTAATACAAGAGGACAAGCCAATTTGGGAGGCTTGGTCCAGCAGACATAGCCCAGGAGGGGTGAACTGGTCACCAAATATCTGAGTCATATTATGTTGAAGTTATTCTAATGCGTATTACTGATGATATGTTAAAAAGTGAATTTAAATAACATACCCCTACACATAAGACTCAAAAACATAACCAAAACTCCTTTGTTTAACCTGCAACTCATGTGAAACACGTTGCACACTTAATTAAATGGAAATGGATACTTTGCATTAACAAATACTTCTATTTTCAGATCAGATGGTATCAAAGCTTAGGTTGAGCATTTTTTTTTGTGCAAAAGGTGTTAAAACAGTGTAAAAGTTTGATTGTTTTATTGGTTGCAAAGTGGTTGATTGTATGAGTTTGCTTGAGTTAAAAAGATAGTTGTTGATAGCTAAGTCTTGGAAAGAGTTGTAGACTATTTACTTACCCAAAAGTACCTCAATATTATCTTTGGAAAATTAATCCACTTTATTAGTGTTTGCTACAAAATCTATTGGATTTTGTGTTTTATGGCTGCTTGAATAAGAAGGGGTCTTTACATCCATGTAGTTAAAAGCTTGTCATTTGTTTGAAAGCTTTGAGAAATTTTCTTTGGAAGTTCCTTTTGTTAATTTGATCATTTACATAATGAAAAATTCTTCCACAAATGAAGTTTCCTCCTTCACGAGATTCTTCAATGATGACATGAAGAATGAGTTCATTAAGGTGAAGGACATGGTGTAGATTTTTATTGAGGATCAAAGAGAAAGTGCTAAGCTTCATGCACAATTGTTAGCCATGAAGGAAGAGAAGGAAACAATTATCCAAAGATTGCATGACATGGAGAAACAAATCCTTCAAGCTCAAGAAGCTTTGTCCAAGAATAAGCGTGAGGAAGAGGTAAACCATTCCAACTTGTCTTCAATTTCCACAATTGAAAAGCGTGTTGGTTCTTTTGAAAAACATATAAGGGGTATATGGTCCAAATTAATGGTTAAAATGGGCTATCATGAAGGCAAAGGTTTGGGCAAGCATTCACAAGGCATGGTTGACCCTATTTTGGTTGTGGATGGACCCAAGAATGTTGGTCTGGGCTATATGCAATTTAATGGCGAAGACTCCAAATCCTTGAACGCATGTGATGCAAATTTAAAGAGAACCTTTATTCCAAGTTCTAAACTGAATATATGTCAAAATTGTTTTAAGGATGATTGCCATTTTTTTAAGCCTTCATTGCAGAAAGTAGAGGGTAAACATGCCGCTTATGGCAAGCATTCAAGTTCAAACAATTTTCAAGACAAGAACTGTGATGTAAGTCTGAAAAAGAAAGTTGTAGCCTCTATTAGTTCATCGTATCATGAAGACAAAAAGGATGGACATTATAAATAGCACAAGAGGTATAATTATTCACATGATCAATTTGATTATGTTTCAGCAAAGAATGATAACTTTTCTTGTTCAAATGAAATAAATTTTTGTTGCACATTTTGTGGTCGATTTAACCATGTTGCTTCAAGATGTTGTTTGAAAAAGAAAGCACACAGGAAGCAGAAGAGGCAAAGAAAACTTTCACAAAAAGTGCATAAGAGTTGCACATTTTGTCAAAAGAAGGGACATGATGTCTCTCATTGTTGGACTTTGCATCCAACAAGTCGTCCAAAGCACATGCAGCTAGAGGACAAAAAGATTGGCACAAGTGGATCTATGGATTCAATTTTTGATGTGGAAATGGAAGATTCACATGTAGAAATGTTGCAGCAGGAAAAGACGACATGCAGGTGGCTTGGTAGGAAGTGGATTAACTTCTTAATGAAGTAATTCATACTCATTTTGTACATGTAAATTTCAGATTGGTATGCATGTATTTCAGTTGAAAAGTTGATGCAAGATTGCAGGTAAAAGCAGTTTCAGCTTAAAAGAATTTCTTTGTTGTTGCAAAATTTTTCCATCGAGGTGTAAAAGATGAGTATGATACTCACTTATATTGCAGCAATATCTTTTATTTCAGCTCTTATAGTCACCCACATGTTATTTTGAATTATGCACGTGTTGGTATTTGAAAACAACAGTTGAAGTTGCACATGTACATATAAGTTGTATGTGTAAATAGCGAACTATCATATAGTTCATTGTACACGATACATACACATGTGTTTGTCAAGATGTATCTTGTTGTTTATCGACTTGTGTCGATTATGTCACACATGTTTGTTGACTTGTGTCGAATGTGTTGCACACTTTTTACATTGATTGTGTGTCAATTGTATAGCACATTTCATGTCAACTTGTTGTTGATGTCGCATGTTGCACGACTTATGTTTGAGTCAAAGGTGTTTGTCGATTGTGGATTGATAGATGGATACACCGATGTGAAAAGAGGATTACCATATATTTGATGTTACAGGAAGCTGACAATCAATGCTTTGAAGGAACAAAGAGGTGATCTTCATTTCAAATTTTGCATGAGATTTTTGTTTCAAGATTGATGTGCATTCTTGTGACAGGTTTTTGCAAGAAGCTTGTAGTCCATTTGGGACATGATGTTCAGATTCTTTTTGCAATTTTCTCGCCAGTAATTTGCTGAGTGAGTGCAAAAAAAAGAAGAAAAAAAAGCAGCTCTTGATAGGAGGATAAGCATCAATGAAGGGAAGAATGAGTTTCTTTCTAGTTGAAGTTCAAATTCATTTTCCATGCAAAGAAAGTTTTTAGAAGTTGTAGAAAAGAGGATGTTTTTATTCTTTCATTTTTTGTACAGTTCAATTTCAGCATTTTAGTGAGCTTTTTGGGTCCAAAAGCTTCTCATTTGGGAGGTGTAATCAGGAGCTCAAGTCTGAGCTATGGAAAAAACTCAAAATTTAAAGTGTTCAAAATCACTTTAAAATTGAACGACCGGATAGGTCTCGTCACTGCAATTCTGGCACTGTTAACGACACTCAAATCCGACATCGTATGTGAAAGTTATGTAGGTTTGAATTTTTCAGTAACCTTCAAAAATCAAGTTTGACCAATGTTGAATTTGAATTTGGAAAATATTAAAAAAGAATATTCCAAGAATATCACTTGGAATATTCCCTAGAATATTCCATCTGGGCGAACCAAGATTCGACATGTGGCATTTGGTGATTAGTTCATTGGTTGACTTTTATTTATGGTGGAAAATGAAACGGGTGCCACGTGGCAAGCCCGTAGGCTGCCACGTGGCCCTAGGCTGTGGAAAGTTTGGTGTATGGAAATTTTTTATTGAAGCCAAATGAATTTGAACCCGTGACCTCGTGCGTACAAGTCAAGCATCCCAACCAACTCTCCTATGAGGGCAGATTTTATTTAAAGTTAACAATTAAAAATGTTGGCGGCCAAAGGGGGCCAGCCCCTTAGGGCCAACCCCCACTTCAAATACCGTTCATGCGACCAAGTTCCTGTGTCCAAGGGCCTAAAAAAACCACTGGGTAATGGTTTACATAACCATGTATGTTGGCGGTTATGCCATGTGGCCAACCCACATAAAAAAAATAAATGTCACGGTTTTGTTCGAGCGGGTGTTAACAAAACTGTCGGCGGTTTCCGCGAAGGTGCATGTGACCTGAAATCTGCCCTCACATTAAATGCTAGTTTAACCTTCCCCTAATTCTGGAGCACTTCCACCAAATTCGGGAGTTAGGCCATCTTTAGCACTGCTAACTGAAGTTGCTCCACTTCTAGTGGAGGTTTTTAGGGATAATTAGGCAGAAATTTGTTTTGAGCATAAATTCTTCAATATTGGACCAATTTGGACTAAATTTTGGTCATTTTCTGGTATTCTGAGCATTATGGAGTGATTGGGACAGGTTTTAGAGGCATTAGAGGTGTTATACAACCATTTTTGGTTCAGTGAATTTTGGAGAGCCATTAGGGCCATTGGGGAAATGGAGATGTATTGAGTTGTACCTCACTATTTGAGGTGAACAAAAAATGATTTTCGACTATTTTATACCTTCTGAACCTAATTGAATATGTTTTATAACTATTAGAGGACTTATGCAGCCCGAAAAGCTTCAGAGGAGTTCAAATAGCCATCAGGGCCTTGCTGAAGAAGGCACTGTATTGGGTAAAGTTTCACTGTTTATTGTAAATGGAAAGGTATTTTTAGCATTTTCATGTATTTTTATTTTGTATTTACAGTTATATTTGCATATTGAGGCATTTTTAAACTTGTATTAGCATTTTGGAGCATTTTAATACAAGAGGACAAGCCAATTTGGGAGGCTTGGTCCAATAGATGTAGCATAGGAGGGGTGAACTGCTCACCAAATATCTGAGTCATATTATGTTGAAGTTATTCTACTATGTATTACTGATGATATGTTAAATATTAAATTCAAATATCATACCCTTACACATAAGACTAAAAAACATAACCGAAACTCCTTTGTTTAACCTGCAACTCATGGGAAACACTTTGCACACTTAATTAAATGGAAATGGATACTTTGCATTAACAAATACTTCTATTTTTAGATCAATATTACCCCCAAGGTAATGGCCTAGCTGAATCCTCAAGTAATAGCCTTGTAAACATCATCAAAAAGTTACTTGAAGACCATAAAAAGACTTGGAATAAGAAGTTAGTCAATGCCTTATGGGCAGATAGACTTACTACTAAAATCCATTGGTACATCTACTTACCAGCTTGTCTATGGAATGGATGTTGTTTTTCCATCCTCCTTAGGAGTGCCAGTAATGAATACTATCCAAAATTTACAGGCTGAAACAAATGACATTTAGAGAAGGATTAATCAAACTATTCACATGCAACAAACAAGGGAAGAAGTTTATATTAAATCTCAAGTCATTCAGGATAAGATCAAGAATTTTTTTGATAAAAAGTGTAAAGAGGATTATTTATACATTGGAGATAAAGTATTAAAATGTTATTCAAGAAGGGAAGACAAAGGTAAACATGGAAAATTTGATTTTCTGTGGAAACGACCTTATGTGATTTATGGATATAGAGGTAATAATTATTTCTTTTTGAAAGAAAAGGATGGAACAGATATGCAATAAGGATTAGTAAATGGCAGAATGCTGAAGCACTACAACTCTCCTGAGTTAACAAATAGTTAGTTTTTATTCACTTTGATCATTGTACACATACATTTCAGATTTTAGATTGGATTAGATGTTTCCCCAAAAAATTTGAAGCTCAGAGAAAAGGTCCAAGCTTTGAGAGGTAAATCTCATAAGTATGAATAATTCCAGATATGAGAAAACATTTACAGGGTTATCACAGTCAAATTTCAAAGGCCACTGATCTAAAATTTCTTGGAATTTAACCAGGAAATGCCATCCCCACGTGGAGCCACTGTTAGGGTCCTATAATAATAGGGTTCATAAATTTTGAATTGACTTTTATAGTCTTGTAAATATGTACATACCTTGCTTTCTGCAGCTAGTTTTCCCATATTTGGAAAAAATGAAAAAATAATAAAAACCAAAAAAGAGGGTAAAAAGTCCTAAAAGAAAGATCAAAGGACTTAGAAAAAATAGACCCCAAAAGAAAAAAAGAGATAAAATAAGACCTGAAAGTGAGCAAGTCCAAATGCCACTACTTTTACTTTTACTGCAAGAATCATGATTATGTGTAGTGTCAATATATGCCATAATCCATGATTAGTTAAATAGTTTAATCTTAGCTTTTCATGCTTTCAAATTCATGTTCTAGATAAGGAATAAAGATATGTCAAACAGTTTAAACTTGACAAATCAGTAGATAGGTAGAGAATAATGAGGAGCTCAATAGTTTAATCTGAACCCTTAGATGAAATAAGGTAGACTTAGATAGTTTTATGCTTTGAAAGAAAAATGTTTTAGGGTTTCAATTCTAAATGCACCCATGATAATGAAGTAAAAATGTTAGAAATAAAGATGGGTAGGTAGAAAGCAATTGAGAAATCATGTAATAAAGCATCATTGGTTAAAAATCACTAATTTCCCCTCCTCTCCAAATATTCAGTATTCTAAACTATCAGTCAAAAAGGCTGAGAGAATTTCTCTGACTTTTGTTGGGACCAGACCCAAGGCTCGATGACTGATTAGTTAAAAATATTGAATTCCCACACTAGACCCGCATTCATCAACATTCACCCTTCATTCATAAATAATAATCCATTTTTCCTAAGTAAAAACCCATTTTTACTTAGTAAAAGCTAAACCCTAAATAGATAATCTCATTCCTTTTCAAAAATCATTCAAAAACCCTCAAAATGCATTTATCCTAAGTTAAAGTGTGAGTTAATACAATAAAGATAAGCATGCTTTATTTTTTGGCACTTTACTTAGAGTTAACATGTATTTTGTTTCCATTTCACTATCCATTTATTCATATTAACTACTAATTTATTCTATTAAATCCCTAACTTCACCATTCCATATAGTATTAAAACCTTTTATTTTAAATAACCCTATAAACCCACTATTTTAAAGTTAAAACCAATGTTTAATATCCCATGTGTGCAATATAAATCCCCCCCCTTATCCCATTGGTTAACATATCTATATTCAAATATCCCACCCCCAAGGGTTTTTAAAACTGTCAAAAAGTTGAAAACTATATAATAAAAGAAAATTCGTGCCCATATGCATAATTAAAACATTGGCAATTGTTTTAAATAACATATAAAACTTAGCCCTACCATCATACAAACTAAGGCTTGAACGTATTAAAACATTTGTTTCTAAAGTTTCTAACCCATCCTCGCATTAATAAACACTGGTCCCACTCCTCCATTCCGTCGCAACTTCCCATCCAATATGGGTCATTCGCATTTGAACCCCAGATCTGATGGATAGAAACTAATATCGCATAGAAAAAATGCACAGTCAATCCCAGCTCATTTCTGCGCGAAATGGGCGGTTTTACAATTTTATCTCTCCTCCACATGGTTGATTCCTGTTGGATAGCGTGGGTTAGCCCTGAAACCATTTACCGCCCAAATGTTGCACGATAACCACTCCTGTTTTGATCTATTGAACCCCGAAAACCATCATTCCCGTATGACTTGACCTGCATTAAATGTTGGCACTGTTAAGCCCTAAATATGCATAATAAAACCTTGGAAATGTAATTCATTCCTTTCTGTCCTGCGCATTAACCTTTTCACACGCCTCCCTGACTGTAAAATCATCGTTTTTTCGCCGTTTTATGCCCAAAAAGCCTGCATAAATCTACCCTGTGACCATTGAAGACCACCAAGGAGTTGGTTTTTTTCATTGCTCTATAGAAGCTGTCGACTCATTAAAAAACCTCAGAAACTGTTCCAAAGCCCAATACCTCCGTATAACAGGTATTTTTTTGAAATTCGAGCCTGCAATCAATTTTAAAGGACTTTAAAAGAACAAACACACATTCAAAGCTTAAAAACCAATTAAGGATCCTGTCAAAAAGCCCCAAAAACAGGACAAAACCTGTCAAATGTTTTCCAGAAACCCTATTTTACTTTTGCACACTATTGTGAGAGAAAATCGTGAGTTTGTATAGTTTTATGAACTAATTCAAGCTCCAAATTAAGCTAGAAAACCTCTAAAGGAATCCTAAGCCTATTTTCCTAAATTCAACAGCCTTTTTTAGCCCAATTTCTCAGTAAAATATTGAGGAAACCTTTGTTTATTTTTTTAAAACCATTTAAAATCTTGTAAATCCTTTTTGACAGACCTAATTGGAAAGAAAGCCCAAACAAGAGACCATACTTTGCTTGCTTATCCAAGAAGTCGTTGCTAAAAGTAAAAATACTTCTGCGAATTGTCTAAACTTGCAGAAAGTAACCAAAATTCATAAAATGTAGAACTCTAATAAACCTGAAGCTTCTAAAGTGCCTAAACCAACCCCTTCCATGACTTCTAATACTTCCATTGTTGTCAATCCTTTACAACCTCCAGTCATAGACATTGAACACATTCCATTAGCTGATGTTGATTATAAGATAGCAAATCCCATTGTTAAATTTAACCTGCTAGATATTAATAATTGGTGCTATGAGAAGTCCTTAGATAATGAAGAAGAAGTCCATATTTGGGAATCTCACTTGCCCAAATATGTTGCCCCATTAACTCACCCATGGCAGGAAGTCATTAGGTTATGTCAACAAAATTATGTGTATGAGCAAAGAGCCATTGTAAATGCCAATAAAGAAGTGCTTTTCACCATTACTGCTAAATCAATTAACCAGATGCTACAACTTCAGCCTAACCCTCAAGCAGTCCTTTTATCCATAGAGGCACTAACAAAACTGTATATCGGCCTTGATTTTCCCAAGAGATTCATGATTTTCCAGACATTTATGCCTTTGCATGTAGAAATTCCTAAACTAAATCCCCCATATTCTACTGCCAAATTCCCAGAAGGTTCAACACATGTGATTTCCATGCTTTCCTTCATCCTAGGATATTTTACTGATGAACACATAGATGAGTCCATCTTTGGATTCTTATCCACTTTCTCCCCAGGGAAACACCCATCAGTAATGTTTGATTATGTTGGTTTTATTGCAGATAATATTCATTATCAATTGACCAATTTTCCAATTGAAGGAGTGTTCAGATAGACTTCCTTCCTTCTCCATATGTTTTTATACTTTCAATCAGATAATTTTCCAGTTACTCTCCAAAAGCTTGACATACAAGGAAATCCTCTTTTTGTCATTTTCTGGACATCTTTGCTCAGGAAAGAATGTACATATTTCACTTATGCAAAATTTTCAGAGTTATTCCTACATCCAATGATCACAATGTTGACAAAAATAGAGCAGCCAAGGATAAAAGAAGAAATGAAAAAGATATTGCATTTGTCAGAATAGAATAAAACTGGTGATTGGTATTTATATGAAAATCATACTGAGATCATAGTCTTTGGGTCAAATTTGTTACCTTAAAAATTACCCAAACATCCTTTAATGAGGATCTTTACCATGGAGTATATCAAGTAGATCCTAAACTTTGATTCTATAAATTTCATGGCAGCAAAGAAGAAAACTCAATTCAAACTAAAGAATCAAATAGGACCATTCATCTGCAATCACAGGGAGGCAAAGAAAGAAGTAGCAAAGCAGTTATTGGAATTCAAAGTTGAAGAAAGTTTTCCTTGGAATTATGATGCACAAGGGATCCTGAGTAAACTAAGGGTTAAATGCAAGTTAACACCCTTCGTCCATGAAGAAAATCTAGAGATAGAAAAGTACGAAAATCAGATTGAGTGGACTCAAAATACCTTAACAGATGCAGTAAATAAAAGTGATACTAGTCATACTTTACAGACTGCAAATCAACCAGAAGAGTCCACTAAGAGAGTAAGGGAAGAAGGAGCCTATGTTGCAAAAACTACAATTGAAACTAAGTTCAAATTAATATATAACAAGAAGCCTAAGTTAAGTTCAATTGATAAGGGAAAGGTAACAATTGATGTGGAAGAAACAAAGCTTATAGATACCAACACTTATTTGCCAGAAACATATGTTGCTACTGTGATTATCAATGAGCCAACTATTAAGAATCAGAATGAAGAACAAGTCAACAATGAATATGCACAATTGATAGAAAGACAGCAGAGCATGGAAGCCTCTTCATCACAGGCATTTGAGGAGAAAGACCTAGATATCAAAGAAAAATATAAACAGATCAAATTGAAGAATGAAGAGATAAAAAACAATATTTATTCTCAATATTTCAAACAGACACCAAGTGTGCAAAACAAGCTTCTATTTGCATTTTATTATTCAAATCGAAAGCTAATTATGTCAGTGTTGCATCCTGCAGTCAAATCCCCAAACATAGTGGTAGATTATAAGAAGGTTGATTTAGAAGTCCAGACAGATAAGATTCACGCTCTTGATAAAATTGAGTTCCATAGACAGAATTCAGAAATTCTATACTCTACTGTCACAACTAAAGCCATGAGCACTCAAAGACTCCAAAACACAATCTCCAACATGCAAGATCAGATGAAAATGGATAAGGCATGTTTGTATGCCAAGGATCTAAGGATAAAAGCCTTAGAAGAACTAGTTTTGCAGGTGGGATATGATCCTGCTAATACCAAAGCAGCATATTTATTGGTGAAGAAAAATAATGAAGATATAGCAACTTTGAAGAAACAACTTAAACTTCCTCAAAGTGAACACCCTAAAAAAAAAGAAATAATAGAAGGATAGAAAGAAACAAATGACATGATGAATTTAATTTTTCAATTGACTGCCCAGATTAAGGAGATGGAGATTCAGATGGACAAAATTTTCCATGAAAAGGAAATAGTGAATGTATCAGAGCTTTCTACAGTTATCCACATGGTCACTACAGCAGTGCCTACAACTCTAGCTGAAGAGTTGGCACCCAAGGTTCCACTGGCTACTGCAGTGCCAGTGACTTCATCCACAACCTCAACTACTGAATCATCTACAGCAGCAGTTCACCATACAGATGAAGCCAGAAAATTGGTGAAAGCTATGGAGGAAATGTCTCTTAAGACAAATGAAATCAGTAGATTGAAACAGGTGGTACAAAATCTTGAGAAGTTAATGAAGAATTAAAGAAATTGCAGAAGGAATTGACATTGAAGGAACAAATATCATATATAAAAAACTATCTTTGGAACAATGTCATTGAAGCCATCCATGATGTATGGCCTTCAATTCAAGTAATCTTTGAACAGAGAGAGTTATTACTAAAAGCCCAAGCAGAAATTCAAAAGACTCAAAGTGAACTGGCTTATAAACCAGAACAAGCTTTAAAGCTGATCACATTCCTTAACAATAAAAATAGACAAGAATTAGAAGAACTCAAGATTACTGATAGGACTGAAACTATCCTAGAAATTAGGAAAGTTACTACAAAGAAGAATCTAATGAGGCAACTGGAAGAAAAGTGTGAGAATATGAATACTATCATAACCAGGTTTATGGTCAAGTTTATAAATTTGAGGCAAAAAGGACTACCTGACATTATGGTCATTAATGATAAAAAAATGACTCATAATGACTATGATAAAAATAATAGAGAATTTTCAAAATAACAGGTAAATAAACCACCAAAACAAGGCATTCCAACAAGAAAAGTCTTACTCAAAAGCTTTGAAGACTTATTCTATTTGCAACTTGAGATAAGAGACTTGTTTGTCATGAAGCCAAATTTTTCCAAATACACTGAAGCTGCTGAAAACTTCAGGAAATTAAAAAAGATACAAATTCCTAAAAATGAGGATTCGCAGTCACTCACAGATTTATTATGAAGGAGAAAAAATTGTTTGTTGATTTACAGTCAAAACAAATTTTTACAACAGTAAACAGTTTTGACTATGGTTAAAGAGTATCAGAGTTTAGAGAGTATCAGTGAATAAAGAGAATCCGAGAAAGAGTGTCAAACAAGGCAGATCAGATTCCTAAACAAATTTTAAATATCTAAAGCTAGCAAGGAGGACACCAAGGTAGCCACCTGCATCCTATCCTCAAAGCAGTTTCTATTTCTTTTGGATAAATAGAACAGCTTGTTGATTTGTTAAGCAACTGTCTCTATTATTGTTGTAAAGATATTTTATTTCCCTTAGATAATTCCTAGAAGCATTCTAGGATATTTTGTAAAGAACTACGTATAAATACTTCATCTTAAGAATTATTTTGGTGTGGAATAAAATTATTGGAGATTGTTATAGTCATTTTTGTTGGACTTGAAAGATTTTGTGTGTCAAAATTCGAGTAGTAGGCTGGATCAAACCAATTGGCATCATACTTCAGGATTCTTTTGATGAGCTATTTGGAGTGAAGTATTTCCTTACTTTTCATTGTTATCTTTCTTTATTACATGCATCCATCTATGTTTGTTCTAAATTTAAATGAATAACTAGGAGTATTACTACAGGATTTGTTAAGAGCACCTTGTTTTTAACTATTTATCATTTCTAAGCTTTCCTTTGATTTCCAGTGTAGGGAACCCTTAATTGCTCCCTCTCTCGTTTGACCTCTTCCTACTACTTCCTTTTCCGGATCAAAGGATTCTTAATTTCTCTTTATCCCGATCATACCACCTCATAAAAACAACTTTCCATGATCTTCAAGGGTTATCTATCTTGCCCTGAAAACATTTGACCTTTTCGCCTTGATCCCAGTTCTATTTGCTTTATTTTTACTCCTTAGCCCAATGGAAAAATATATTTCCCACTATCCATCCTTTCAAGTGATTTATCCCACCAAATCTACCAAAGCCAAACCAAAGCTGCCCATTCATAACTAGCCTAATATTTTACAAATTAAAAAAAAGTTAAAACTTAAAGAGAAAGCCCTCTCTAAACCCTAGGAAGGCTAGATCCTAGAGTTTGAAGTTGGTTTGTAGTTACCTCTAGTGTTCTTTGACTAAAAACTAACATCTCACAACTTTATAATTACTAGAGTGATAACAGTGCCCACTTTGATTCTCAACAAGAGCTCTACAGTCACAGAACTTCTCAAATACTTCACTCTTCATCTTCAAGAAATACACCCATGTTTTTCTTGTGTAATCATCAATAAAATTTAACATATAGTGGCTTCCTTCTAAATATGGTGTTTGCATTGGTCCACACAAATCTGAATGGACAATTTCTAAGGGTGCTTTTTTCCCTTATGCTCTTTCCTGATGGAAATATTTCTCTGTGTTGTTTGCCCGAGATGCAACCTTCACAAAGGATGTCTGGTTTTTCAATTGATGGTAATCCATTTACTATACCTTTTCTGTGAAACATATTTAGGCCTCCAAAGTTGAGATGTCCAAATCTCAAATTCCATAGCCAATTTTCATCCTTTGCTTCCTTTTAGAATGTTTCTTGTGTCATAGTTGCCATTGCAACTCCTTTCTTCAAATCTGCTCTCATCTTCAGAGGAAACATTTTTTTTCTTGTCATCTTCATTTGTGAAATCCTTTGATTGCTTGGTGGTATGTCCTTGATGGTACATACATCATATTCAAAGAATACATTGTATCCTTTTCGAATGATTTTTCCAATGCTCAAAAGGTTACACTTCATACCAGGTACATAGTATACATTAGATATGGATTTCCTTTCTCCTTTCCTTGTTAAAACACTTACTCTGCCTTTCCCCATGACAGAGACTTTGTTGTCTGTTCCCAATGTTACTTGAGACTTCAGATTTTCATCCAACATGGAAAACATAGAGATGTTTCGAATCATATGGTTGCTACATCCTGCATCTAGAAACCATATATCTTCATTCTTCTCTTCAGCCATATTACATCCTAAAAATAAATTTTCTTGACTCTGAGTTTCTTTAGTAAAGTTGGCACTAGGTCTAGTACCCATGTCGCTCTGTTTCTTTCTACATTCATCGGCATAGTGCCCATACTTCTTACAGTAATGACATTGGACTTGGGATTTATCATACCTTTGTCCAGGTGCTTGATTTTGTGCTCCTTGTTGGTTGCTACCTTGGCTTTGATTTTGACTTTGGTTGCTGCCCCTTCCACTTGTACTTGCAGGTTTATTTCTTCCTCCTTTGTTCTAGCTTCTTCCTCTACCTCTTCCTCGGTAGTTTTATCTTCCTTGAAATCTTCCTCTTCCAAAGGAAATTTGGGTCTTGAGGGCATGCTCTAGAGATGAATTTGTTGTTCTATTCAGTCTTTATTCATGTGTCATCAAAGATGCACGAAGCTCATCAACTGTAAATCTTGATAGATCCTTTGTCTCTTCAATAGTAGTGACTATCAAATTAAATCTTAAGGGTAAGCTTCTCAATATTTTCTCCACTATCTTTCTCTCTTCTACTATCTCTCCATGAGATATCATTTGGGTAACCAACCCAATCAACTGTGTGAAGAATGAGTCTAAGCTATCAGACTCTTTCATGCAAATAAATTCAAACTCTCTTTTCATTACTTGAAACGTTGTTGTCTTTACTTTCTCCATACCTTGATAGGCTGTCTGGAGGGTATCCCATTCCTTCTTGGACTTATTTTCTGCTGCAATTCTTGGAAATATACTTTCATGCACTGCTTGATAGAGATAGAAAAGGGCTTTTGAGTCCTTCTTCTTATTACTCTTAAAAAAATCATTTTCTGCTTGTGTTAAGGCATTATACTCATTTGCATCAGCTGGTTCTTCAAATCCATCTTCAACCAGTTCCCATAAGTCTTGAGATGTAAATAGGGCTCTCATTGTCATTTCCCAATAGTCATAGTTCTTCCCATTGAACTGTGAGAGTTGATTATTTCCCATAATCGTGCTTGTGCTATTTCCTGCCATTCTTTATTGTGCAGAACTATATAAATATTGAATGTGTATCATAAGTAAAAATTTCTCACTGAATTGCTAAAACCTTCACTTTGCTGGAGAAATTCTTCAACAATCTTCTTCTCCTTCAACTTCTTCAGCAACTGTTGAGAGACTGGACTAGCTTTGATACCATGTCGGATTTTCTGATAAATCCTTAACAAAAAACAGAGGAATTTCTTTCTCTTTCAACACAGAGATTTTAAAAATAGAACTTACAGATGGAGCTTAAAACATACATATACACTGTGGAGAACAAAACAAAAACACTATGTCTTTCATTCAATGATTTTCATCTATTACATATATTTGTCTTCAGAACTGTTGTTCTGGATTTATGCTATTCCTCTATTCTATTTCGCACACTGGCTACAATACTCTAACATTCTTCACTCTGCACACCTTCTAATTTGTATTGTAAACATATATATATGTTTCCAATACAGACCTTAGTCATAATAAAACATTAACCAAAGTTTAAACTTTATAAAATAAAACTATATCTCGCGACGGTACATAAAACCATATAACACAAAAAAACATTACAATATATGTCGCGATACGTTTATCGCATTGAAAAAATCATTGGATGACGTCAGCACAAAACTGTGCGATAAGTGAACAGAGAGGAGAATGTGAAGGTTTATCACATAAATCAACACGTTGGATGAGTAGACCTTGTTTGGTTGCAATGATGTGCCATTGGCTGAGGGGATGGTGAGTTGGTAGTGGTGGGATCACGAGATCGTGAAGGGATGTTGACGTAGACGAGAAACTGTACAATAAGCGCCGATTGGTCGATGGTTGGATTGACATGGCGATGGCAGGGTCCACAAAACTTACATGGAGTGGTTTAAATTCGAAGTACGATATGGCACAGAAATTATTGCGGTAGGTGCAAAGGAGTAATGGTGGGAGGTTGCATGGTTTGAACCATGATTTGCAAATCAGAGAGGGCTATGGCCATGTAAATAAATTGAATTTTTGCAGGAGGTATTAAACATAAAATTGAATGCACAGGTTGAGTGCAAAACCAAACCAAAATTGTTGTTGTTGTGTCCTTCAAATTTCAAATCAAAATGACATTTTTTTCTTCTGTTTCAGGTTGCAGTTGGCGTTAATTTCCAACAAATATTAATAACTACAATATCACATTTTATAGATAGCAAGAAAGAGAGGGTATGGGTATATTAATTACTTGGTGGGTGCTATCTCTTGTAGCAAATGCAAGGATGTCAGTGCATGAGACGACGTTCGGACATTTGTCCTCCAAAATGGACTTTTCTTCATCAATTATTTTGAACCATTTGTGGAGGCTCAGATTATTTGTGGGTGAGTCTTTCTCTACTTCATTTCCTGTTGTACAATCGATCAGTATTGATCCATCACAACCTTGAAACCATCAACGAGCATATTATCGCACGAAATTGATATATATATATATATATATATATATATATATATATCACTGATTATAGCACTAGATATCTGATATAATGATATATTATATGGATGTATATGCTTAATCTAACAAAGCAGTCATGGAAATGCATTCCAATGATAGCAGGTGCAATGCCAGGATTTGTTGTCATGGATTTGGCCACAATTGCACCAACAATTTCCTCCGCCTCAGGGCACCTATCGTGATAGTAACCCACCTTCAACCCATTCGAATTCGCTATAATTACAGGAGATGAGATTGCTTCATTAACATTGCAATATTAACTAAATTAAGCAGGCGGCGATGATCAATTGATTGATAGTCCATTTGAATGATGGAATAAATTAAAAATGAAGTAACACATGATTTAGTGTTCGAGTGGGCGGAGGATGAATAGGGAAGAAAACAAGAAAACAATCTTCATAAACACTTGTTGTTGGGGAGAATTGGATTATCGATAGATGAATGAACAGAGTGGCGCCAGCTAGGAGCATAAGTGGGTTAGAGTGAATGGCGATGGAAAATTTGACCGGCATAGATGAATGAATAGAGTGGCACCAACTAAGAGCATAAGTGGGTTAGAGTGAATGGCGATGGAAATTTTGACTAGCATATAGAAACACATGTACATTAAATAAGAAGCATGGTAATCAGTGAAATCATTCAAATGAACATTTCTCACTTGCCCGAGTTCAACCAACAATATAAAAAGGGTGTTTAACACAATTGGCCACACTGGCAAGCAAATCGAAAGATGAAGCAATTTCTTGTTTCCTTTTTCTTACCAAATACATTGAAGGCGCCATGAGCGGAGAAGTTTTTCAAGTAAATGGAAACCATTTCTAATAATTAATGTTTTGACGAATTAATTGACTACACAGAGTGTTTTGAAATTCCAACCTTGCTTATCACTCATAGTTCTAATGCATGATTTAATAAAATGATAAAACTAGCTAGGGCGCACAAATTTAGGCAAGCCTTATTTCTTGGGCTATCCCCATTTAATGTAGTATGGCATATATTTTCCATCCGCATTAAATCAGTTAGATTTAAACTAATTTAAATCTAACGGCGGGCAGTATATGCCACATCGCATTAAATGGCGGATAGTCCAGAAAATAAGCTTTGCCACAAATTTATGATGGAATTTATAATTTTCATGATAAAGTTTGATCGCAAGATGTTATCCATATTCGGGTACGACAAAACTTATTTTTTGGACTATCCTCCATTTAACGTGGTGTAGCATATACTGCACATCATCAGCTTTAAATTCGTTTAAATCTAACAATGATCAGTATATGCCACACCGCATTAAATGAAAAATAACTAGAAAATAAAGTTGGTCGCGTACTAACCATCATCACGTTGCAAATTGTGTGTACATCCTAACGCATGATTTTTTATAACAAAATAATAACACCTCCTAGTGCCCACAAATTAATGACAGAAGTTATAATTTTCATGACAAGGATTGATCGCATGATGATATCCATAATCGCGTACTTACCATCACATCATTGCAATTTCCACTTACGTTTTGTGTTTTTTTTTTTTAATATTAAAATAAAAATGTAACAAAACACGTGATTTTCTCTAGAAAATAATATAAATTTTAATAAGTTTTTGATAATTCTAGTAAGATTTTGACAAAATATGCTAAATGTTTTAGAAATCGTGAATACATTCTTTAAGCTTTAGGATTTGCTTAGAATTTTAGATTCCTTATAGGGTTTTGATAGTGTTGAATCTATTTCCACCATCAAAAAATTGTTTCAACACTTCAACAATTAGATTTTTTTTTTTAAATTTCAACATGGAAAAGGGAAGATTCATCAAAATGGTTATGTCTATTTAGGAGTATGATATATATATATATATATATATATATATATATATATATAGAGAGAGAGAGAGAGAGAGAGAGAGAGAGAGAGAGAGAGAGATAAACGATTTTGTGAAGTTGTAAATATGTTTTATTATAATAATGTGATTAAAAAATCATAACTTATTTGATATAATACTTATTCATGTAATTTTTTTATATTTTTGAGATAAATTTCAACTTTCAATCTATAAGAATATTCTAAAATATAGTAAGGAGGTTAAATCAATATCATCTTGATAATTAATAATAATTATACTAAAGTTTTGGAACTCTATTCCAAAATAGACGTGTCCCTCCATGTAACAATAAATTGAAAAATTCTATGAGGTAACATAAAATTCACCAAAACTTTATATAAACTATAAATTTATTAGAAAGTTTTAAACTATATCGTGGAACATTTTTCAATGTCCATAGGAAAACCAATATGATTGATTTACGTCGATAGGCATATATCAAGCATATCCACAACCACATTAGTAAATGTAGTTAGGCATATATGAAGCACATTTACAACCACATTAGTAAATGTATTTAATATATATTGATAATGTATATCCACCACATTAATAATTATTAGGTAAGATATATTTATATTTCAATTTATAATCTAATATAATATAATAATAATAATAATAATAATAATAATTCATTATTGCTAATAATACTTAATTATTTCACATGATCATATATATGATTATTAGTAACTATATAAGTTATATATATATTTATGGTTATTATATTTTATATTATTACAATATTATGTTCTTATATGATATTATATTAAGATGACTTTGCGAGTTATGGTGATGGCTCCGAATTCACACATCACTGTGAAGATTTGCGAGAGATTAGGGTTGGGGTAATTCTGCATTAATTGCAGTTCGAGTTTGATCGATCGACAGTGGTGAGGGATGCAGCAATCTTTAGCCAGTGATACCCATGGCCTTGAAGGTGAATGTTTCCGACACTGACAAATATTACATCAAATATTGCCCCTGTTTTCACGCTCGGGATGGAGGAAGAGCTAGTCAACTGATTCCATCGACTCCAGGTCCATATGGATCATGGATCCACCTCAGAAAAATGTTATTCCTTCACCGAATGCCACCACTGCACTAGTCATCCAGGTAGACCCCCATATTGTCGCAATGGAAAAGGGGGTTGTATCTTTTTCTATATTATGGTTAGCACAAACATATTTTGCCCATAATTCCTTTGGATACCGTGTACTTCTAGACTATTGTTCACATTCTGTCCTCTCTATCCCATCCACTCCTGAGATTCAATCTTGGGCACACGACCACCTTTTGACAACAAGTACAAGCGAGAAGTCAAGGCTAGCTAATGGGGTGATTAGATCGGAGGAAGGATCCCATAGATCTGCGCATTTAGAGTCCAGAATCCAAGGGGATACAATCCCATATGAACGGGCTAACGATATCTCCCCATCTAGTTGTTTCAAAGAATTTCCTTGCAATCTTTCACTTCCACGGGAGGAGCCTAGCGTTTTTTGAATCGAAAGATGCATTTCCTTTAGATGTTGTGAAATCGGTTGAAAATCCCCACAAAAAACAAGGAAATAAGTCTAAGTGCACCAAGGTCAGGGAGAGAGATCGAATTTTGGTTTTTGGAGAAGGAATCTCCATGGGTCAAGTTGCAGACATGACAAATTCAGTTCTGGTTGGAAGAGTTAGGGGGTGAAACTACTCTTTGGCGAGACTCAAGTGTTAAGTTATGGATATTTGGGGTCACGCCCTTGAGCAGCTTCCATCGGTCCTCACCATGACTCGAGGTTATTTTTCCCTAATATTTTCACTCCCGAACTAGGTTTCCTAGGTTATGTCCAAGTTTTGGCATATAGAGATGGTACCTATACTTTTAAAGAGGTTGAATCCTTCATTTTACCTTGATAAGGAAAATATGGGAGTCGAACCTTTCTAGTTAATAATCCCTGGGTTACCACTCGATTTCTTGTCCGAGGATGTTTTTCACACCATTGGGGATGATTTGGGCATATACTTAAATAATGAAAAATCCTACACTGAGTTAGAGAATATGGCTATTTCTCGCATTTTTGTACACTTGGACACCAGGGATGGGCTAGTCAAAAGCATTAATCTACTATATCGAGGGCACACCAAGCTGCATATTCTAAATTATGAAGGGGTGCCATTTCGATGCAGAAGATGTCATAAGGTTGGTCACATATATAAGGAATTTTCTCTGCACAATAATGACAATACGGATGCAGCACCAACTCTGGTCATGATAGGCACTCAGACATATGATAGTGGCTCAGGTATACCTACATCAGATCCTCATATTTCTTCATCCTCAAGGTTTAAGGACTCTAGAAAAATCCCCTCAACAACCCGCAACCCGACCACCTTTAGCAAGGGTTACACGATCAAACTCTTTTGGATTTTTTCTGCTTCCAGGTATTTTTCCCTCAACCAAATCTCTGGAAACATCACTTAATTTATTTCCTGAAT
Organism: Pinus albicaulis; assembly: GCA_034641835.2. Taxonomy (NCBI): domain Eukaryota; kingdom Viridiplantae; phylum Streptophyta; class Pinopsida; order Pinales; family Pinaceae; genus Pinus; species Pinus albicaulis. The sequence continues at coordinate 149,758,754 of CM076576.1, forward strand.
TTTCCTCTGTTTCATTATCTTTATCCGGGAATATGATTTCTTCCTACAATTTGAATACCATTTCCTGTTCGTTGATATCGGCACCCCCTAGTAATCCCATACCCTTCCTGACCACTCTTGGTGAAGGCATGATACCGAAACCAAATTATGGAGAGGCCTCATCAGATTCTAGTACTAGCCATAGATATAAAATTTTCTCTTGAGGCATTCCTAAACTTGTTTTGTGTATTGGGTTTGGCATTGGTGAGGCCTCACCTCCCAAGGTTCCTAGGTTTACCAGGGGCAGACACTTAAACATCTCAAAAGCCATCCACAAAGTCGGGATTGAGGTGGAATCCAACCATCAAATATCTCTCGATAGGGTTATTAAAGCAAGTGGAAACTTTTATTTTGTTACCTCATGAAGTGCTTATCCTTCAATTGTAGGGGCCTAACCAACCCAGATAAAAAACTGGCCCTTCGGAGACTCTTTGAGACCGAAAATATGGATGTCATTTTTTACAGGAGACACTAGGTGATGGAATTATTACAGTAACATATTAAAATAAATCGTACCTGGATGGACCTTTCATACCCTGGATGGGAGAGGTAGGTCGGGTATATATGTCATGGGATTCAACAATAGATCGATGAAGATTGTCAATATATGGGGTAGGGAAGGGGTACTGGCAGCTGATGTATTTTCTGAAGAGATAGGTATGCACTTGTGTATGATTAACATATATGGACCTTATCACAACAAATACATATTATGGGAAAAAAATTTAAGTGAACATTTCATGGAAAATGACAATATTATCATTGGAGGCAATTTAAATTTCTCACTTGGACATGCTAAATATTGGGGAAATCATGCTCAAATTGACTCCCTCATGGATGTTTTTGAACATATCTTGGATCACTACAATATTCGAAACATAAATATGGCTTGGGTCCAACCTACTTGGTGAGATAGGCATATTGAGGATGCCTTTCTCGCAAAAATATTATACCGCTTTCTTATCGAGGGACACCTTGTGGACACATTCGCCAAGATAAGACAATGGGTGGGCTCTGGAGGTATATCAGATCACTCGCCCATATTCATGGAGATTGTGGGAACCTCCCCCAAACTAAAAGCACCTATCAAGTTCAACTTAGCCTCGCTAGAAGAATAAGAATTCCATCAGATGGTTAAAGAATCATGGATCACTTGCAGTCATGAGGCTAATAGAGCTCCAACAAAAATCGTTGCCAATAATCTATCTAGAATTAAACACAAAATTATTACATGGGCCAAGGAAAAGAGGAGGAAGGATGAGGCCAAATTACAACAAATTAAATTTGAGCTTGTAGCTTTGGAAAATTCCCATAACACAGGTTTCCTATCAATAGATAACAAACTCACCCATATTCATGGATATTGTGGGCACCTCCCCCAAACTAAAAGCACCTATCAAGTTCAACTTTGCCTCGCTAAAATAATAAGAAGTCCATCATATCTTTAAAGAATCATGGATTTCTTGTAGTTAGGAGGCTAATAGAGCTCCAATAGAAATCATTGCCAATAACCTATCTAGAATCATACATAACTATTACATGGGCCAAGGAAAAGAGGAGGAATGATGAGGCAAAACTGCAACAAATTGAAGTTGATGTTGCAACTTTGGTAGATTCCCATAACACATGTTTCCTATCAATAGATAACAAAATCACCTTGTTTCGATTGGAAGCTGAGAAGATAAAACTCTTAAGATAAAAGAAAGAAGAATGGAGGCTCATGAGCATAAAAATTTGGCTCCAGGTACGGGACGACAACACCAAATTTTTCCAACAATGTGCAAAAGGGAGGAAGATCACGAACACCATCTGGACCCTAAAGGACAACCTTGGAAGGGAGGCATCTTCTTTCCATCCACCTGTAGATTTTGGCATCAATAACTTTATTCATCTATTCAAATCTCATCTAGATGCCACCATTGAACATATTCTTAGGATTTCCAGTCTTTTCCCAGGGTTTGTAGATGAGGAAGAGACAAAAAAACCTGAACAAACCTGGCACTTTGGGGGAAATTCAATCTGTCCTAAAATGGTTCAAAAGGGACAAGATCCCAAGACCTGATGGATAGACCATTGAATTCTATCTTAATTTTTTTGAATTAATAGGACATGACCTACTACTGGCTAATGAATATTGCAGAATAAATGGTAGAATGTATGAGGCTTTCAACTCCATGTTTATTTCTCTTATCCCAAAAATCGATAATCCCCAGCCTTTTGATTATTTTCAGCCAATATCTTTATGTAACTGTATATAAAAAATCATCTCCAAATTCATAGCTAATTTTCTCAACCCTATTATTTCCCAACACATATCCAAATAACAATTTTCTTTCCTCAATCATAGGCAGATCCATGAGGCAATAGGTACTACCCAAGAAGGTCTACATTTTATCAATATTAAGAACCTGTAGAGCATCATACTAAAAATTGACCTATCCAAAGCATTTGAAAAAACTTCCTCGACCTACCTTCCTCTCATTCTTACTCAGATTGGATTCCCCCATGCCTTTATCAATTGGATTATGTGTTGTGTAACCTCGGTTTCTTATAACATTCTCATAAATGGAGCGGCCTAAAAAAAAATTCATGTCAAGCAAAGACTTAGACATGGTTGTCCTTTATCACCTCTGATATTCCTACTCGTTATGGAAGGATTGAGTAGACTCATCTCCGAAGCCAGAGCTTTAGGGGATATAATTGGGGTAAAAATTATTAATGTATCCACTCTCTCCCATATTTTATTTTTTGATCATGTATTGATATTTCTTGATAGCTCCATTATAGATTCATCAAATTTTATGCACATTTTATATATCATATGCAAAGCTCTAAGTATGGTTTGCAATCATGGAAAATACACCATCATGGTTGTTAACTACTCACTACATGATCGTGGGTATGCTCTTCAACATTTCCATTACCGACACCTGGCTTTGGAGGATGGCATCAAATGTCTGGGATACACGCTAAAACCCAATAACTATTGCATCGTGGATTAGACTTGGTTGATTGCAAATATTGAACCCAGGATTAATATCTGGCAACAACGATGGATTTCTAGAGTGGGAAGACTGGTTCTCATCAAATTAGTACTAGATGCCATCCTAGTTTACTGGATGGTGTTATCTTGGATCACCAAAGGCATCACAAACAAAATTCAGCAAATTTGTTGCATATTTCTATTGAGAGGAAGCTATGAGGGCAAGAAATTTTCTTGGGTAAGATGGGACTACCTCTCCAAACTTAAGAACTTTGGGGTATGGGGCTTGAAAGATATCAATTGTTTTGCAAAAGCTCTTGGAGCCAAGATGGGTTGGTAGTTTCTCACAGCAAGCAGTATGTGGCAACAGGTGGTATATCACAAATATATATACCATCTATCAACATTGGAATGTATACGCAAACCTGACAAGCATATAACCAAAATTTCAACTATTTGGAGAGTTGTTTTAGACTCATTATATGTTATGAAACAGGGTTTTTCTTAGCATATAGGTACTGGAGAAAATGTGAGCATTGGCTCTAATGCTTGGTCGGGTTGTGGGAATTTCCAGCTCCTTTCGCTTGAACTCAGAAAATACCTATACTCGATAGGTATTAAATGCCTAAAAAAAATTGTAGGCACTAAAAATTCTTCATTGTATAATTAGGCTTGGATATCGACTACTGATATCATGATACCCAATTAGTTTTGATATGACTGGGACAATTATATGAATGCACTTGTAGAATAACATACTAAAATTTTAGATTAGGAGGACGAGCTGTTATGGGCCATCTCCTTGCATGGTTGTTGCAACCCAAAGGAAGGATATCTATTTATATGTGCAGACAAAGAACCTGAAATAAAAGACTAGTGTTGGTGCCCTCTTTGGAAGCTAAAATCTCCCCCAAAATCCAAACTACTCATGTGGTGTTTGATAAACAAAAAGGATCCTACTGAAAACAATATCATGAGCAGATCCTTTCATGGGTCCTCACGTTTTTTCTTATGTAAGAAAAAGTCTGAATTCATCAATCACCTCTTTTTATTCTTCCCCATCACACAACATATCTGGTAGCAATTATATATGTTTCTCAAGTTAAAATTAATTTGCGAGGCTGAAAATTTTCAATATGCTTGGAAAAATTGGTGGTAAAATGCATCTGATCACAAGCTTCACAACCTTCCTCTATTGTTTAGTTGGGGCATATTGATAGCCCGAAACAAAAAAAAATCCAGGACATCACAAGTGACTAGCATATCATTTTCTCACACATTCAGGGGCTATATAATTTAATACCTAAATAAAAAAAAATTGCATCGTGTGAGACTTATTGCCCCTGAAATTATTGAAAATTCCTTTCCTTGGGCGTATTTTGATGGATCTGCCAAAAGAAATTGGGTGTGGTGGAGGCACTATCCTTTATATCTCAAAGGCACATTATTTCAAACCTAAGATGGGACTTGCCAGGGGCACAAAAAACTTCGTCGAACTAAACAACCTTAGAATCCTCCTCATATTTGCACATGAAAATCATTGTAGGCACATTCAAATTTTTGGAGAATCCAAAATTGTCATCAATTGGTTTAATGCTATTTCTCAATGTCACGTGCACACACTCAAAGGACTTCTTGAAGAAATTACAACACTAAAACCCCATTTTGATTATATTGTTTATACTCACATTTATAGGGAAATGAACCAAATTTCTAATAGTATTTCGCACAACTTCCCATTGGTTAATGTATGATTCAGTAACAATAGGGACACAAGAACTATCAATATTATCACAGGCCATTCATAGATCACCTCGTGATCTCACAATCGACATCATGATTCTCTGCAACTTTTTTGTCGTCAATGCTTTATATTTTTTTTCAACAGGACTATTACTACTTCTATATTTATATTGTACTAAACATGTCTATATTTTATTTTTGAACACTTCAGACTGATGAATTGATCCATCCAGATATCATGCATATGCTTTATGTAGCTGATATAACATGTAATTTTCAATATTTTTATAATGGAAATTACAATTTTTTCCTTGGGGAAAAATTAATACTATATTAATATATTAATAGTTATATTTCAAACTATAATATAATAAACATATCACATAATAATGACATTTAGTTATTACTAATAATATTTATTTATCTTGTATATATATAACCAAAGGGATTAATAAGTCCAAGGGATAATAAACCATAAGATTAGAAACCCTAATATATTATCATACATATTAAGGATTAATATTATAAGCCCAATGGAATAATATTATAGATTGAAGGGATTAAGAACCATATGATTAATATTATAAACTCTATGATTATAAACATTAATATTATAAACCCTAAACCTATTATTGAAAACGAGAACATTAACTCCAAGAGATTAATTAACCCAATGGATCATTACTAATATAAACCTAAGGGATTAATAAACCCAAGGTATTTCTGATATTATAAACCTAAAGAATTAATAAACCCAAGGAATTATTAATATTCTAAACCCAAAGGATTATAAACACAAGGGATTAATATTAAACAATATGATTAAAATTATAAACCATATGATTAATATTCAACAGTAGGATTAATATTAAACTCTAGGATTTATATTATAAACCCAAGGGATTATAAACCCTAATATTAATATTATAAATCCAATGGACTAAAAACCCTAGGATTAATATTATACACCCTACAATTATAAATCTTAACATTTTAAGCGCTAAATCCAATATTATAAATTGGAATGTTAAACCCTAAATTATTCAATGCCACAATGCACCATTGAATAAACTGCAATGTGATGTATCATTGTCATAATGATTGTTAAACTACTTGTCGCATTGCAATGATACTTGGCATGTTGCGCTCTTGGATAAATTTTCGTATCATTTCAATGTCACAATATTAAACGCTAATATTAAAAAAATATTATAAACCCTTACATTATATAACCGAAGATTATTATACACCCTTGAGATTAATATTATAAACCCAAGGGATTAATATTCTAAACTACGTATATTAATAAACTCAAGGAATTATTGATATTATAAACCCAAGGGATTAATATTATAATCCCTCAGGATTAATATAATAACCCCAATAGATTAATAAACCTATGGTATTATTAGTATTATAAAACCAATGGATTAATAAACCTATGGGAACATTAGTTTTATAAACCCAAGGGATTAATAAACCTAAACATTTAAACCTAACGGATTTTAAACCCCAAGGGATTAATATTAAACAATAGGATTAATATTATAAACTCTAAGATTAATATTATAAACCCTAAAACTAATATTATCAACCCTAGTATTATAAACTCCAATATTATAAACCCCAATATTAAAAAAACAACATCATAAACCCTAACACTAATGCAAAAGTATAAATGCAATGTTATAAATATCAATATTATAAGTCTAGTATTAAACCCTAATATTATGAACACAATATTATAAACCATAATATTATACGCCTTAATATTAAACCCAAATTTTTTAATATCACATTGCGACATTGAATAAATAACAATGTAATGTAACATTGTGACAATCCAAGGGATCGATAAACCAAAGGGATTAATATTATGAGCCCAAGGGATTAGTATTACAAAACCAAGGGATTAACAAACCAAAGATATTATTAATATTATAAACCCAATGGGTTCCTAAGCCTAAGTTTTTATTAATATATAAACCCGAGATTAATTTTAAACCCTATCATTATAGGATTAAAATTAAATCCTAAGATTATTATTATAAACCATAAGATTAACATCTCAAACCTAAAATTAATATTATAAACTTAACAGATTATTGATATTATACTCCCAAGGGAATAATAATATTATAAACTCAAGAGATTAATAAACCCAATAGACTAATATTATAAACCCTAGGATTTATATTATATACCCAAAGATTATAAACCCTAGGATTAATATTATATATCCAATGGGTTAAAAACCCTAGGATTAATATTATAAAGCCTACAATTATAAACCGAAATATTAAACCCTAATTTATTCAATGTTGCAATGTGACATTGAATAAATTTCAATGGGATGTATCGTTGTGATAAAGATTGTCACACTCCTTGTTGCATTGCGATGATGCTTAGCAAACTGCGACATTGAATAAATTTTTGTACCGTTTCGACATCATGATACTAAACCAAATATTATAAACCCTAATATTATAGAACCCATATTATTCATAAACCCTTGAGATTAATATTAAAAACCCAAGGGGTTATTAATATTATAACACAAGGGATTAATTTAAAACCAAAGGGATAAATATTATAAAGATAAGGGATTAATATTATAAACCATGAGGATTAATAAATCCAAGGAATTATTAATATTATAAACCCAAGGAATTATTAATATTATAAATCTAAGGAATCGATAATATAAACTAAGGGGTTTAATAATATAAACCCTTAGGATTAATATAATAAATCTAAGGGGTTAATAAACCGAAAGGATTATAAATCCAAGGGATTATTATTATTAAACAATAGTATCAAGATTATAAACCCTATATTATAAATCCTAAGATTATTATTATGAATTGTAAGGTTACTATCCCAAAGCTAAGATTAATATTAGAAAACCAAGGGATTGGTGATATTATAAACCCACAGAATTAATAAAACCAAGGGAATAATGATATTATAAAATCAAGGGATTAGTAAACCCAAGTGGCTAATATTATAAACCAAAGGGATCATTAAACCCAAGTGTTATGCATAATTTACGATTGTAGACAAAGGTGAATTCCCTAGACCTAGTGGTCTCGTCTAGAAAAACAAACGACAAAAAGCATAGAGTTTCCCTTAGAGAAATCATAAAATTGGAATGAATCCTACCTCGAGTTTGTAACAAGCTTTACTTTTCCTCTCACCTATAAGCTCCAATTGTAGCTCCAAGTGTAATAATTAGAACTTGCACACACGACTAAAACAAGCAAAGGATCCACAACATCCAAGTAGCATAATCTAACATATCTATTCAATGAATCAACATGGAATTGAAAAACAAAAGAGAAAAAATAACACAATAGATATAGGAAAACAAGATACTCTTTGTATTAACAGAAATAGGAGAGAGTTTACAACCATAAATAGTAGTTGATTTTATAGATGTCTCCCCAAGTTTACTTGTCCTTCCTTGTCACAAATCACACCTCAAGATAAAAACTAATTCATGAATATGATGACTCCTTTAGGTTCAATGAAACACCATAAGGGCACTATCAATCTCCAAACGTCAACACTAATGCTATGGATGGCAATAAATTTATAGGAGAGGTGTGGTAGTTTAGGATTTACCATTATGGGTTTGAGATCCACATATGATGGGAGGATGACCTCAATGGATAAGAGGTGAAAACTCCAAGATAGGATTAGATAGTATTCAAGCCTCTTATCCATGGTAAAGAGTTAAAACAACCTTGGAAGCTTCTTCCCGAATTTCTAAAATTATTGCACCTGGAGAAGGGAGAAAAATGTGTTGATCAATGTAGGTGGATAAGGATGAAACCAACATTGAACGAATGTTTCTAAAGAGGCAGGGTGCGCTAGGGATAAAAACAATGATTTTGAGCAATTTGTCCTAGAAACATAGAAATTTTGGAGAGTTCACTCTTAGGGATTTGTGAAGGGATGATGACAACACGTTCACAGATATTGATTGACCCCTTTTGCAGGAAGACTGAACAGATGTGAAAAAAATTCCTATAACAGATTCCCCCCTAAAGTAGAAGTCTGAAAGGACAACTAATAACTGAAGGGCTTCAACTTGTGACAAGTTTGGATCGAGAACAACTAGTTGAGGTCGTCATCTATTACAATACATTTAATCATGATATCTTTGCTAAGGGAGGTATAACCATGCTCAACACATAAGCTAACATTAAATTTAAAATGATCAAGAAGTCTCTTCCACTAATGATAGAGAGTGGACCCATTATTGGATGAATGTGAGTATTATCATAGCCATCATACTTTGTAGTCTTGTCTTAATCCTGAAATCGCAACCTCGATGGATGAAACTAGTTCCAATGTCTTCTTTCTCGATCACTCAATCGCTTAATGTACGAGTCTAACCATTCGAATAAATGAGTTGGATTCAAACTTGGTAGACACCATCTAATTACTGACCAATGATGTGAGTTGTTGGCAGACACGAGAGAAACCACCGATGATGTTAATGGATCTGAAGGTATTGTAGTACAATTTGGATTGTGTGATTAGATGAGTTGAAGTCAAAAACCACACAGAATATTTCGGTCGAAGGCCAATGATGAAAAAATATCACCAAGAGAAAGGAAAATTTTCATTGATGTATAAAAAATCTAAGGTACCAAAGGAAGTTTTTAACTCAACTTCTTGGATAACGAGTTGATGTGGGTAGGAATTAACTCGTCATAGGAGGGCCTTGATGTATCCCCCATAAATGACAGGAAACAGGTATCAATATTTGAAACAAAATGATGATGATGTGAAACTCGCTCAAGAACAACAGACATGAATGAAGGCATAGGAGTATTGTAATAGATAGCAACTAAAGGACCTCTCTTGAACATACTAGTGAAACTTTATGGAGTTGGGAGCGTTGATCTGAAACATAATATGGATGCTTTTGATATGGTTTTATGAACCAAAGATACAAGTTTATTTCCCAACCCAAAAATCATGGAGATGAAGTGAGAGTGACTCATTGCCATTAATATATCAATTAATTTTTCCCAATTTTCCCCATCCATTTCAGTTAGTACCTCTTTATTTTTGACAAGCCTGAGGAGGATAACATATGATTCATCTGTAATTTCATCCTTTAGATGAATCCCTCCAGGTATTTTTAATGAACCCTGAGAATGAGTGGTTTGGTCCCATAATTTTCAACGACTACAATGATGTTTGATGTGTCTACGAGTCCAGCGAAGGTGTAACTTGGATTTTTTTTCACATTTAGAGAGTTTGAAAAGAAGGTGAAAAAGAAAACTCCAAAAGCTAATTTTCGTAAAATTGTCTCTTGAGTCTGAAAAGGCAGAAAAAAATACTCAAGAGAACCTCTTAGCCATGTTCGACTAAGGTATTCCTTTTTCATAAATAGTCTATCCCAGTCCAGAAAAGGGTTAAGTTTATAATGGGAAAATGTCTTTTCATTTACTTTAATGAGTTTGAAAATAGAAGTGCTTGAAAATATTTTCCTGTTTAGGGAGTCTGAAAAGTGTTGAAAGAGGACTCCACCTGCATGAATGAGTGGTATTAAGGGTATAAACTAGTTCCGGTCATGATGGAACTGCTCAAAACAAATAGTGGCCATGAGGCAGGCTAATAAGACCATTCATCGCAGTTGTTCCTCAGGTAAGGGTAAAACAACTAAGTGAAAGTGTATGATCTGCTAAGAATATGGTGAAGATCGAATGAGAAAAACAAGGCTCATCCAGAAAAAATAGGCTGAAAAAATGGAAATCATGAGAATAGGATGAGAATGGTTTCATTTTTACACAAGATTGAAACATGGGAAACTATGCTTGAAAGTGGTTTCATTATTACACAAGCTTGAAACAAAGGAAAACTATGTTTGAAATAAGTTTGCCTACCCCTAGTATAATGACTCAATTCTAGGCACATGCACCCCAAGCTTAATTCTATTCACCTAAGTAGATTTTAGGTTACTAAAAAGTGGATGGAATGAAGGTTCATTTATGATATCAAGTGAAAGACTCAACTGGGAATTTACGATATATAATCAAAGACTCAAATTAGAAGGGGCTCTATATCATTTTTTAACGAGCTTGACACATGAAAATAACTATGCTCAGAAGACCCTGTTTCATTTTTTAACAAGCTTAACACAAGACAAGGATCCCTACTCATGGTATATTGTTTCATTTTTTAATGAGATTGACAAAATAAAAGGAACTTTTCTCTAAGAGCTTGTTTCATTTTTTAATGAGCTTGACACAAGAAAATGAACTCTACTCTGAGACCATGTTTCATTTTTTAATGATTTTGACACAAGAAAAGGAACTATGCTCTAAAGACCTTGTTTCATTTTTAAAGGAGCTTGACACAAGTAAAGGAACTGTTCTCCAAGGACCTTGATCATGACCTCCATGACGCCAAGGCTTCCAAGAGGTTCTCATGAGATGGAAGAACAATGCTCTAGAAGGTATCAATATCAAAGGATCCAAAAAAAAGGCCAAGTTCCAATGCCCCCTTATAAACCAACAAAACACGCGTTTCTTATGGATATTTATAACATAACTTAATTCAACATTTACATCATATCCATCTCTTGGAAACATAACTAACATACCATGATCACCATATCTCTTATTGGAGCTTTATAACATAGATCGATGCAGTATTTACACACATATAAATAAACAAACATAATCAAAACACAACATCAAAACATATATCAAAATACATTTGCTCAACCAGTGAATAGAGAAGGATATGTAACTAGAATCTGATAAGACAGCTCCCATGTACCTTCATCAGGCCAAAATTTATTCCACTTCACTTTAACTTGCTCGATTTCTCGATTCTAGAGCATGAGCATATTTCGCTGCAAAATGCACTGAGGTTTCGGCTTAAATTTTCCTTTTGGTTCCACATGTAATACAGACCAGACAATCACTTGATAAACATGTTTCACAAACTTCTTAATAAATGACACATGGAAAACATCATTTTCTTTCATGTTAGAGGCAGTGCAAGTCAGTAATCCATTGGTCCAATCATATCAAAGATCTTGAAAGACCCACAATAATATCGAGGTGTAAACTTCGCACATGATCCAATCCTCAAGGAACTCCTATTGGGATTGATGCACAAGTACACATGGTCCCAAACCTGAAACTCCTTAGATACCCTATGTTTATTTGAATAATTCTTCTTCATGTCCTATGCTAACTTTATATTCTTTTTGATAACCTACATTTTTTGTTCCATCTCTTCTAACATGTCTAGTCCGATCAATATCATGTTCATTGGATTAATCCAACTAATATGAGTATTAAAACTCCACCCATAAAATGCCTTAAAAAGAGTCATCATTAGTGACTCTTAACACCCATTTTTGTAAGAAAACTCAACTAGTGGAAGATACTCCTAACAGCTCCTTTGTTGGTGCATGACACATTCTCAAATTGTCCTCCTGAATCTTGTTGACCCTCTTTATCTATCCATCTGTCTATGGATGCTAATTTTTAATTAAGGCAAACTATATCCCCAAACCTGCGAACAAATATTTCCAAAATCAGGAAGTGAACTTGGCATAATATTCCTAGGAATACCATGTAACCTCACTATCTCCCTGATGAGGACCTGGGCTACCTCACTATCTCCCTGATGAAAACCTGGGCTACCTCACTAGCTGAATTTGTAGACTTCATTGAAATAAATTGAGCTACCTTACTCAACTTGTCAACCAAAGGCATAATAGAATCATGTTTTCTATATGTCCTCGACAAACCTGTAATGAAGTCCATGGAAATGACCTTCCATTTCCACTATGGAATAAGAGTCAGCTGCAATAAACAACCTGGATGATTACGCTCTACTTTTACCTATTTATAATCCAAACATCTTGCAACAAACTCAACCACTTCTTTCTTCAATTTCAACCAATGGTAGAACTTCTTGACCACTTTCAATGTCCTCATATATCCAAGGTGACCTCAATACGACTTAACATGAAATGGCCTCAAGATAAACTTCTTGACCTCACTATTGTCTAACACATAGATCTTATCCCTAAATCTAATCAATCCATGTGTTGTGAGATGATAATCCACATCCTCCTCATCTCTACCCTAAAGTTGTAACCTGTGCTTAAGTTGTCGGTACATATCATCCTGTTTCCCTGCTTGTAAGATCCTATCCTATCAATTTGTCCCATATGAACTCATAGATGCTATGTCATTTACCTGCACTCTTCTGCAAGAGAATCTGCAACCATGTTCTCTTTACCCTTAATATACTTGATATTGAAGACAAAATCATTAAGCATGGCCAAACACCTAGCTTACCTAGCATTCAGATTTGGTTGGTTAAATAAATATCTCAACTCACTGTGATCACTCAGCAACAGAAGCCTCTTGCTAAGAAAATAGTTTCTCCACATATTTAATGCATGAATGATCACTTCCAACTCATGATCATGAGTCACATAGTCCTTCTCATGTTCATTCATTTTCCTTGACTCGTAGCATACTACATGTCCTTAATGCATCATAACTCCACCAAGTCCTCTCTCATAAGAATCTGTGCATACCATAAAATCTTTGTCTAAATCTGCAATTTTTCGATCTGGAACATTTGTAAGAAATTTCTTTAACTACTCAAAAAATAGTTGCACATTCCTTTGTGCATTCAAACTTCTTTCCTTTTTGCTACAAGGATGTAATAGGCTAGGAAATATATAACAAGTTCCTAATGATCTTCTTGTAATAATCGCTTAACCCCATGAATGATCTGACCTCATTGACATTCCTAGGAGTTTACCACTCCATTATAGCTCTGATATTTTTTGTGTCCATTTTTATACCTTCCATGGATAGCACATTCCCCTAGTAATGAACTTATATATGAAAGAAACTACATTTACTAAGTTTGGCATACAACTAATGCTCTCTCAAAAGTATTACATTGTTTCTAGATGTTCTGCATGCTCTTCCTCATTCTTAAAATATATCAATATGTCATCAATGAATACTATCACAAACTTGTTTAGATAAAGATGCAACACACTATTCATAAAACACATAAAATTAGTTGTAGAATTATTCAAACCAAAAGGAACCACAACAAACTCATAATTCCCGTACCTGGTCTAGAATGTAGTCATGTATATGTCCTCTTCTTTGATACATACCTGATGATATTGTGATCTCAAATAAATATTCGAGAACATTGTTGCTCCCTTTAATTGATCAAATAAGTCATCAATCTGCAACAAAACTACATGTTATTAATTGTCACCTTGCTCAACTTTCTGTAATCAATAAAAAAAAAAGAGTACCATCCTTCTTCTTAAAAAAAAACACTGGTGCACCCCAAGGTGACACACTTGGCCTAATGTATCCCTTATCAAGCATTTCCTTCAACTGCAACTATAGTTACACCAACTCTGGAGTTCTCACATTGTACGGTGCCTTTGATGTTGGTGCTTCTCTCGGAATAAACTCAATAGATAAGTCCACTTACCTATGAAGAGGCAACTCTAAAGTATCAGTTGGAAACAAATCCTAAAACTAGTACAAAACCGGGTACATCTTCAAGACCTCTACATGCTCAACACTCTTCCCTCTATCACTAGAAATATGAACTACAAATAATACATGTCATTTCATACTACTACGTTTTGCCTGCATGGATGTAACTATTCTCACTGATGTAGGCTTCTTCCTACCCTCTAATATTATCATCTCTCAACCATCATCTAAGCACTCAATAGCCTTGTCATAGCAATCCTCCTTTTTCATGTGAATGTACAAAAAATCCATACCCAACAGTATATTGTATGATCCCAATATAAGCACAATCAAATGCATTGACGTAGGCATACTGTTCAACTCAAATGCACAAGAAATTACCTAATGATGAACTCTTTTCTCAGTACCTATAGTTAACTGCACCAACCAAGACTCTGCATGCACTTATTTATTCAAGCAATACTTCTTAGAGTAAATTCTTAATGCAAGTGCATGAAAAGAGTTCACTTTAGTTGCGCGTGACAAACAACCATAACAAAAAAGATGGCTGCTTAACCTCTTTAGAACTGCAAGTGATAATTAAACCAAATACTGCCAAAAACTCAATCTATTTAGTAAAAGTAATTAAACAGTAAAAATAAATAAGAAAATCTTCATACATCCAATGGGTAAGACAAGATATAAATAATTTTATATGTATTATAACCACCTCGGAAGGGAACAAAGAATGATGTTACGATTCCCCCTCAATGGGATGGGTTCTTGGCTATCCTCAACACTTCAGATCCAAAAGTTTCTCTCTCTCAATGGTTTAGAAAACCTGAAATATGTTGAACTCTATTGGAGCTCAAGAAGAAAAAAAAATAGTACCAACAATGAGAATGATCAAAGCGTGACAATGAAAGTGATCAAAGTGAATAATGAATGGAAAAGCCTCCTATTTATAACAAAATATTGATTTATCCTCAATAATGACAAATAATAAAATATTATTAGCCAAGATCTCAATCTAACCGCTTGGAATATTTTATTATATTTTTTAGAGGGAAAATGTATTTAAATTTATTAAAAACCTTTATTTAGAAATAATAAACAAATAAATGATTTATTTATCATTTCAAGAATGTGGTTAAGGAATAATTCACAAATAATGATTTGTTTAATTATTTCTAGGTGATTTAGTCAAATTTAACAAGGAATGATAACTAAATAATGATTTAATTACTTATTCGTAGAGAAAAATAATAAAAGTAATGATTTATCTAATTATTTCTCATAATTGGGATAAATATGAGGAATATTATTAAATGGTGGTTTAATTAATTATTCCTAAAGGAAATTAAAATAAATAAATATTTAATTAATTATTCCTCATGGGTTTTCTTGTTTGAACGATAAATAACTTAATAAAATATGGTTTATTAAATTATTTCTTATAGTGAAAGAAAATTTACTATGGTAAAATTGGTCTTACATGGTGTACTTTGATCCATATAATTGTAAATGGTTAGATGACCAAAATTGGTGCAAAAACACTTTTCCCCTAGGTGAGGTCTGATATAACTATAGTTAGATCTAGGGTCAATCAAAATAGAAAAAACTTGGTCACAAAAATTACCTTCCATCTCGATAATAGATGTCTTATATTCAGGCTTCCTATCATCCAATGGTGCATAAATACAAGGAGTACTCTGTCTAACATCCCCAAATGTTTGTTCCTCCTGAGCACTTTAAGTCTGCGGTATGCTGCCTTGATGTTGTGAACAATCTCTCCTGTGATGATCCTTGCCACAAGTCCAACACTGTAAATTCTTCTTTCCATCACACTTGTTTAACTACATTGAATTTCTTGTACAATGTTGCATTCTCCTTATCATCTATATCTTGAGGTTTTCCTCTCTTCTTCCCCACTTTCCTTTATTCTTATCACGACCTTTTCAATCCTGCTTAGACTCAGTTTTGTGCTTTAATTCCTCATAATAGTTCTTAAACTTTATGATGGCTTCCTCTAGAAATCTAGGGTCATCAAACTCAATCCTATCTTTGAATGATATCGCCAACCCATTAATGAATCTGTGAATCTTTTCTTTCTCCTCCCTAAGATAAGACACATATCTAAACAAATCCAATAATCTGCTAGTATACTCCTCACTGGTCATAGATCCCATATTCATCTCATAACATGTATTTCCCTTGTCATCATAGTATCTTTCAGATAGATTCTTCTTCCTGAAAAATCTCTCGAACTCACTTTGAGTCAAATCCTCTTCCCGAATTTCTCTAAAATTCTTAACACCTTCCCACGAAATGTCTTCTTTTCCTTTAATATTGAAAGTAGTTATTGTAGCTTTCATATCCTCGAAGTAGCCATACAATCTGAAAAACTTATTCATCCCATGAAACCAAGATTTTGCATCCCGTGACTTCTTCATTTATTTTAATTTAATTCCTATGGCAAGTATTTATTCTTACTCCTCCTATACTAACGATGATGGCAATGATGGTGATTGAACTCTCTGAACAATAACTAGAATAGAAACCATGTTCATTACCCCTCCCGTAAGGTGTATCTACGAGCCTACCAATTCTCACTGTATCATCCCTGTCAAACATGTATCTTTGATGAGATTTATTGTAATATTCCCCATTGGTCCTTTCCTCCTAACCATGATTGATCCTAATTGGTCCCCATCTCTGCAAATCTGATAAACTCTAAAGGATTGCTACATTAAAATTTTCTTGTTTTTCATGTGCTCTGGAAAGTGTTTACTTTGACTGAATTATTTTGTCATTATCCACCTTATAAATTATGATATTTTCTTTCAAACTCCTCAATGTTTATGTTATGTGAGGGTAGTACTCATCGCCATGATGTTCATGTGATATGTAGGGGAGACAACATGAAATGTATTCCACCATTTTGATTGTCATATTTGAACCTCTACTTCCTACATATCCGAACATAGGGTTGAAAAAATTATCTGGGAATCACCAAGAAGCATTAGTTCTCTCTCATTACAGTTGCAATAACATCTATTAGCTCATGCATTCATTAACCATTCATCAGCTAAACAAAATATATCAAGAGATATAGCTAGAACCTGTTATGGAACCATGCCTATAACCAACATTTAACCAAAATAATAACCATGATAAAACAACCATCAAAGTCACTTAATAACAAGTACAAGTACTCATAAAATACAATAGGAAAATATTTCTTATTATCATATGAAAAATCCAACCAAGTCAGGGACTTCCACTTACAACTCGACCATAGATTGGGATGAACCAAATCTCTCTTTCAGCCAATCACCCCTCTGCGAGGTCATTAATGCATATCCAAATATAGGGTTCAAAAAATTATCTGGAATCACCAAGAAGGTATAATCCTCTCTCATTATAGTTGCAATAACATCTGTTAGCTCATGCATTCATTAACCATTCATCAACTAAACAAAATATATCAAGAGCTATAGCTAGAACCTGTTATGGAACCATGTATATAACCAACATTTAACCAAAAGAATAACCATGATAAAGAAACCATCAAAGTAACTTAATAACAAGTACAAGTACTCATAGAATACAATAGGAAAAGAGTTCTTATTATCATTTGAAAAATCCAACCAAGTGAGGGACTTCCACTTACCACCCGACCATAGATTGAGATGAACCAAATCTCTCTTTCATCCAATCACCCCTTTACCATATTCCAAGCATGAATATGAGATCTCATCAAATAAACCAAAGAAAACCAAACTATAAATTCCAGAGGCCAAAACACCTCAACCCTCATCCAGTGATTCCACCTCAAGGTCAAACATCACTAACACCAACCAGATTGGTGTCTACCCAAGTTGTCTAGGGCTCAACGAACTAGTAACTCAACCCACAACCTTCCAAGGATCTAGAGAATTTGTCCAACCTGACTCCAGGAATAGTAACTCAACTCATTTGAGGGCTCCATAATGTTTGTCCAACTTGGTCTCTAGGACTAGTAATTCAACTTGATTTATTCTAGGTCTCCTAAATCATTTGTTCCAACCCACAACCATAAGGAATTATGAGAACTAATGAGAAAAAAATCAAATGGAAAACCCACAATACCATGGATATCTAGGAAATGGAAAGGCAAGGCTAAAACCACTATAAATTGAGACAATCCTTCATGCCAATGATAGAACATATCCGGAAAACCACATGCATTTACCATGCAACATTTTGCGTGCAAAGCAATCAAATTGTAGCTGCCAACCCTTTGTTCCCTTGCACTCCTGATTTTCTTTGCCTTCTTTCTCCAAATCCAATTTATGCCAAAGTGCTCCAAAAGTGTTCCAAGAAAACTCTAAGTGTGAAAGAGTATGAGAGAATGAGAGAATAGAAGAGAGATCCAAGCCAAAATTGACAAAAGGTTGTGAATTGATCCTCCTAAGCCCTTTTATCATTGATGCCTCTGTTTTCTTCATTTTCCTTTATTTGTCCTTCAATTTTCCTCGCATGCAAGTATGTGACCCTTCGTCTCATTTTTATCCTATTTTTCTTTATTTTCATAAATAAAATTCTAATTAATGTGTCCTTGCCTTTGCCAATTTGCATAGTCATTAATTATTACAAGTGATCCCTATCACTATGTTTTTCCCAACAATTTGCTTGGAATATGTGTCTTATGACCTTGGTTATTATTTTTATTTACATGAAGATCAAAGAGGTTGTTACAAAAAAATTGTGCAAATTAAATTTCATCACACATTGCTGAAACAAATGCATTAGAATGTTCTCCAATCATGGCAAACATTATATAAAAGGCTAACCAATATATTCATTACACGTTGCTAGAACAAATTTATTAAAATGTGTTTCATTCAAGGAAAACATTATATGGAAGGTTAACCAATAGAATCATTAAAGAGATACATCCTATAGAAAATAGGAAAATGAGGAATGCTCCACCATATACGTGATTTAATAAATCATGCTAAAGAAACAATAGAATCATTAAAGAGATACATCCTATAGAAAATAGGAAAATGAGGAATGCTCCACCATATACCACCCTATACGTGATTTAATAAATCATGATAAAGAAACAATATATGAGACTGTATAATCTCCAAAAGTCGGTGATTGACTAAAAACTATCAGGAAAGATACCACCACAATAAAAGTATTTAGAAAAGTATGAATAAGTGATATGCTTGTCATTTATACAAGTGTTAAATCAAAATCAATGTGTTTGACTTTTCTTGTGGCATATTTTGGAACAGTAAATTTAAACAATATTATGTCTACATAATATGAGGTTTCCAAAATTATTTAAAAATACTAAATGTTTTATGCATTTAAAAATATTAAATTAAAAAACCACAATATCACAAAAATTAAACAGAAAACCCTAATCAAAATAATAAAAACATTCACTGATTATTCACTCATTACTTAAACATCAAACCCTAATAAAAATAATAAAAACATTAACTGATTATTCACCCATTAAACTATACCTCTATTAAAACAGATTTATACTTGTAATAGATATATACATTGTAAAATTTCATTAGTTTTCAAAGTAAAAAAATTTAACAACATATCCTAATCAAAAGGGTAAAATCATCAATCAACACCTATATTAAAATAGATATATACTTGTGATAGTTATATACTTACTTTCATTGTGGATCTTTTAGTCAGTGACATGCATCTATCTGTTTGGGAGGTCTTTTATGTTTTTGAGACTTTAGCGGCGGACCATCATCTCCGGTTTCCACCGTTTGTTGTGTTTTTTGTTTTTTAAATAATCGAAATTTTGGTAAGATTTTGATAAAATTTTTTAAATATTTTAAAAATATTCAATTAAATTTCAAAGTTATAATTACATGGTGGAATTTACTTCCACAATTTTTTTTAATCTCTTAATTTTTTAATTTTTTATTCAGAAATTCCAACACTACACATAATTTTGATGATATTAAATCTATCTATACCATTAAAAAAAAAAAAAAAACAAGCTTCAAATAATCTGGCCATCAAATTTCCTTAGAAAAAAATGGCGAGATTCCTTAGGATTTTCTTATGATGGCGGGAAACAAACGACTCTGCTATAATTGGGGATCAGTTTTAATTAATAGTGCCAATCTAATGTTGGTTCTAAACATAAAAAACGGCAAAGGCGTGTAATCATCAAAGAAATGAAAGAAAAATGAGACACACAAATCTTATGTGTTAATCAATTCGGGCGTAAATGTTTATTTGATAATCCGAAGTGCCAAGTAGAGTAAGCCATTTTATAGCGAAGTAGAGTATATTGTGAGCTTCATGGAGACTATGTTACAATTTCAAACAAGAACACTCCAATGTTTTATTTCATTTTAATAAAGATATCCCACATTCACGTCAACGATAATTTGTCGGCGCTGCCTGTCTTACCCTAATACAGATCCCAAATCAAATGGAATACTGAACAAATGGAAAAAATATTTTATGAAATGCACTCAGGTGAAATTGCACCCTACTTGGAATAAAAATATGAGATAATCGGAAAGAGTCATAGTTGGCTCTGGTTTGTCAAGTTTCACAGTTGCTTCGCTTCCGTTTTGAGTTTGATCAGTTGACAATCCGGCAATTTTTCCTGATCTCCCCCTGCGACCCTGTCAACACATCTATTTCACCCATCTTCACCATTGCCCTTCCAAACTTCTTCCTCCAAATGGACGGATATTTGGAGTTGATCTTCACCATTCTCACTGTCGATGGAGTCGACATCAATGTCTGATCGGAGGTCAACACTCCACGTTTTAGTTGAAGATCAATGTAATATTTCTCATCTAAACGTCTGGGTGTCAACGAATCCAAATGCACGGTAGGATCAGAGTTTGAATTAGAAGTACGTATTGGGCATTTGGCTTTCAGTGACAAAGCGAATCGAGGATCCATGCTGGGGTCCTGATGACCTGTTCCACTGAAATTGTAAAGCCTGTTTGCGCTGAATGAAGAGCAATGAGAAACCCCGATAGAATGCGCCCCTGAAAAGATATTAAATTATGTTAAAGGACCATCCGTTCAGTTCAATCAACTATATATATATATATTTGGATGCTTATGATTATTGTTAATCAGTAGCTACCTGAGAGAGTGACCATGTCTTCCACAGACAAAGATTTTGCAGCGAAAATTTGTGTGAGTTGGTTGACATTGAATTGTGGAGCAGGTATATTCCCTGGGATGTCTGATGCTCTAGAGATCCTTCCGTCTCTTCGTCCCGCTGGCACTTCCCAAATTAATCCGCCAGCCTGCGGGAATATCAATATAAATTAGATATAGTTACCCGCTTCAATATTGATAACTGCAATATCACATATTATAGATAGCGAGAGAGAGAGGGTATGGGTAGATTAATTACTTGGTGGGCGCTATCTCTTGCAGCAAATGCAAGGATGTCAGCGCATGAGACGACGTTCGGACATTTCTGCTCCAAAATGGACTTTGCTTCATCAATTAGTTCGAAGAACCCGTGGAGGCTCGGATTGTTTGCGGGTGAGTCTTTCTCTGCTTGATTTCCTGCTGTAGAATCGATCAATATTGATCCATCGCAACCCTGTAACCATCAATGAGCAGATTATCGCACGAAATTGATATCTATATATATCACTGATTGTAGAACTAGATATATTATATACAAAAGATACGTAATATGAATGTATATGCCTACTCTGACAAAGCAGTCATGGAAATGCATTCTGATGAGAGCTGGTGCAACGCCAGGATTTGCTGTCATGGCTTTGGCCACAGTTGCACCCACAATTTCCTCCGCCTCAGGGCACCTGTCGCGGTAGTAACCCACCTTTAACCCATTCGCATTCGCTAAAATTATAGGAGATGACATTGCTACCATTAACATTGCAATATTAACTAAATTAAGCAGCCGGCAATGATCAATTGATCGATAGTCCATTTCTAATGATGGAGTCAATTGAAGGTGAAATAACAGATGATTTGGTGATCGAGTGGGGGGAGGCTGAATAGGGAAGACAACAAGCAAACAATCTTTTGCGGAAGCTCACAAACACTTGCTGTTGGGGAGAATTGGATTATGGATAGATGAGTGAATATAGTGGCGCCATAGTATTTAAAGGCATTCCAGCTAGGAGCGTAGGTGGTTTGATGTGTATGGCGATGGAAAGTTTGACTGTGATATAGGGACACATGTACATTGAACAAGAAACACGGTGGCGAGTGGAACAATTCAATTCAAAATTTGTCGCTTCTCCGGGTGGAACTCTGTTAGTCCAATGTTTTATTTCCATAAATATAATAAGGTGGTAGGTAAGCGACTCGGATGATGACGATAATTATTGTTTCCATTGTCGCCGGCGGAGGTGGTGTTGACCATGTACATGGAAGACGTCCGCGGAGAAGGTGTTCAAGTAAGACGGCAACCTTGTGATAATTAATGCTTGACCAAAACAATCGGGGTTCATTAATGATTATGTAATAAATGAATTTCATTGATAAAGACATCACGTTTTAAATCTCATCGTTATCTTGAAAGTGCAATTTTTTATTAAACAAAAAATTTTAATTAAAGTTTATTTCATTAAATCAAATCGTTATCTTGAAAAGTGCAACTTTATATTAGACTAAAAATTTTAATTAAAGTTTATTTCATTAAATCTCATCGTTATCTTGAAAAGTGCAAGTACAAATTTTAATAAAAGTTTATTTCATTAATCTCATCGTTATATTGAAACTGAATTTTGTATTAAATTAAAAATTTTAATCAATGTTTATTTCATTTATGAAATAGAAAGGCAAACCATCCATATAACACAATGATGGTGATATATATTTTGTGAGCGATCGGTTGGTCTCACACTATCCATGCTATGCCCAATCACATTTAATAATTTATTGCTCATTGTCGAATCACATTTAATAACTGCATTTAATAATTTATAACTCATTGCCCAACCACATTTAATAACTTATAATCCATTAAATAAGACTTGTCGACAATAATACGGTTCTCTATCATCACGCTTTTAATACATTTATTTTATAATAAATAATAATACTTCCTAACGCCCACAATTTTTTTAGCGGATGTTATAATTCTCATGATAAGGACATGACTTAATTGTGTTTAAGTACTTATTTTATAATACGTTTTTAAAATAAAATAAAAATTATATGATAAAATATATTATAATTTTATATAAATAATAGATTATAATTTTATATAAATAACTTATAATGTGATTAATTATAATCTTAAATGACATTTATTTAAATTATGAATTATAAAAGTCTTAGATTAAATCAATATTGTTATTATTAATTATAAAAAATTAATATAAAAGATTAGTGTATATATACTTTCTAAAAATAAAAATAAAAAACATTTGAAGAAGAATTTTATTTAAGAAGATTTATTTTGACTTTATTATGGTATTTTTAATTTGTAAATATAATTTCTTACAAAACTATGGTTGAATAGTACATGCTCAATAAATCATATTTCATTTCGCATGACTAATTTTAATTAAAAGAACATAATTATTTTGGAGATAAATCTTAGCCTTTGATATTAAGAATATACTAGAATATACCATGAAGATTAAATCTTTACCATCAAACTAATAATTTATTGATAACTATATCATAAAACCAAATCCCTATTTCAAAATAGAATTGTCCATGGCATAACTAGCATATCCTAAGGCACGTGAAATGAGAGGTTAATTTAAATAGAGATGGTTATGTTGCAGGATGATATGAGCTAAAGATATCATCCTATAAAACCTATATATTTTAATAAATATGATTAGCATAGTCTTATAAATTAAAAGAATATTAGTAAAGGAGTTGTCTTTAGTGTGACTTTTAGGAGTTTCAGGTACCGGAATCAAGGGAAAAAATTTGAGCTAAAATATTGATTTATGTTATTTAAACTGCATTTTTTACTATATGTATGGATTTAGCACCCTAAAAAACCTCTAGGGCACTTCTATTGTGCAAAGTTACCCATCAAACTTATATTTTCAATGAATTCGTGTCGAAATTTGAGCTAAAATCTTTATTTATGTTATTTAAACTGTTTTTTACTGTACATATGGATTCAGCACCCTAAAAACCTCTAGGGTACTTCTATTGTGCAAGGTTACCCATCAAAATAATAGACAACAAAACACTCTTTTCATAATACATCTTAAATTGTTAAAACTTAAAAATTCATAAAACTAATTATATTTTAAATTGTTAAAACTTAAAATTTCATAAAACTAATTATATTTACGTCACTATTTGAAAATAGTTGTTGTGTCCATGTTTGAGCCATTGGATCAAATGCTTGGTGATTGAAATGTTTTAGGCCATTAAATCAAGTAAATATTTTGATATATGTTTTTTATAATGTTAGTTTTTTTCTTTTTAATAAGTTAGATTGAATTTAGGTTTTGGTGACTTTTAAGTTAAAATGTTGTTATTAAAAATTTGTTAGATTTTAACCTCAAATGTAATGAACATTTTAACTAGGTCAAAATACAATAAAATAAAAATAATAAAATAAAATAATGATAAACTATAAATACAGTCCATGGTATTGACCCATGGTATTCATGTGGAATGCAGTTTCTTTATAGGGGGAATTAAGATGGCCTAAATCAATATTAACTTTGGATCTAAACTAATTATTTAATAAAATTATTTTTAAATGTTTATAACCATTATTCTTTTAAAATTTTACTTAATAAAATGTATCTAAATTTTCATACATCCAAATATACATATTTTTTCTTGTTATGTACCAAAAAAGTATGATAGAAAGATTGTAATGTCATGTTTAACATTTTGACTATGTCAAATTACACAAAATGAAAAATAAAAGTAAATTAAATAAAGGATTAACATATTGTAATGAACATTTTAACTAGGTCAAAATACAATTAAAATAAAATAATGATAAACTGTAAATACAACCCATGGTATCTAAATTTCGTACATCCAAATATACATAGTTTTTCTTGTTCTATATTATTTTTGTTACAACTATTTTATTATCCCAAAAATACATGGATTTTTTTTGTTATATATTATTTATGTTAGAACTGTTTTATGGTTCATGAATATTATTTCTTAATATATAAATAATTAAATTAATAATGAATATTAATAATTATTATTATTATTTTTTTTGTAAGTTTGGTAGGACTACATCTTCATCAACGTGTCTAGATACATCACCCCGATTGGGGAAGGGAATTGAACCTATGATGAGTGCCATAACAGCCCGCCTCATCACCTTTAACCAAGACCCCACGGACTAATAATGATTTTTTTTAAAATATGCGATCTTTTTTGAATTTACAAATTGTTTTAGAGGACATGATTTATCTTGAGCAATAATGATGAATGTTCATAATTCTCATTTATTAAATAACACTAAATTTACCTTTAAAGGGGTGGTAACAATTGTTTGTAATAAAGTCAAGGATAAATAATAAAGGAGACATGGTGAAGAGAAGCTTCCAACAGTACAACAAGCCCTAAAAATGTATAAAGTTATAAAAAATTAAATTAATAATGAAATTTTTTAAAATATGTGATCTTTTTTAAATTTCTAAATTATTTAGGAGGACATGATTTATCTTGAGCAATAATGATGAATGTTCATAATTCTAATTTCTTAAATAACACTAAATTTACCTTTAAAGGGGTTGGTAAAAAATAAACATGCATATTTCATCATATAGAGGTCTTGAGTACTTTGGCCAAAATGTCTCATCCATTATGAAAAAACACATCTTACATACAATTAATAACAAAGTTGTTCCACATCAATTAGCCAATATGGATATTTTGATTTGAGGTGTAGTAAACATGATTCTCCACCCCTTGTTCTCGAGGATAAGTTGGAGCCAAGAAAGTTCCTACTACCTCTTCTTTCTTATATGCTATTCTTTCCTATACCACAACCTTAGGCGTTTCCTTTGCAACATGTGGTGCAATTGCTATTTATTACGCCCTAAGACATTTTTATTTGAAAACAACTCCCCTAGTGCCACTATGTCCATGTTTAAGTCATTGGATCAAATGTTAGATGATTGAAATGTTTTAGGCCATTAGATCCACAAGCAACTAGTTTTTTATATGTTTTTTTATAGTGTTAGTTTTTTTTTTCATTTTAATAAGTTAGATTGAATTTAAGTTCTGGTGACTTTAAAGTTAAAATGTTGTTATTTAAAATTTGTTAAATAATAAAAAATAATAATAATAAACTATAAAAACAACCCATGGTATTCATGTGGAATGTAGTTTATCTAAAGAGGGAAATTAAGATGGCCTAGATCAATCTTAACTCCACATCTACCAAGAGCCAAGAGGGATCATATGTCTTGATATGCAAATGTCTTTTAGAGTAAAAATAGAATTTCTATAATATAGATCTAAACTAATTATTTAATAAAACTATTTTTAAATGTTTATAACCATTATTATTTTAAATAAACAATGGTCCTTATTTTCGGGTGGGCGAACCCGCCCATGGTTTTGTGCATGGGTTTGCACATGGTTTTGGGGCATGATGATTTTCGGCCCCTGGTATTTTGTAGGCATGTATATATATGTGTTGTAACACTAAAATGAATATAATGAAAAATCAAGTTGGTCATCTGATTTGGGATCCAGTGGAAAATATCTGTGTATATTTGTTTTGTGTTTTATGCTCTCTCTATTGTTTATTTTCTATTTTAAGATTTGTTTGCAGATAATTTCTGTGCAGGGTTAAAACCTACAATTTTACTAAATAAAATGTATTTAAATTTTCATACATCCAAATATACATAGTTTTTCTTGTTCTATATTATTTTTGTTACAACTGTTAGCCTCTCTCACAAAACAATAATAAATCCAAAAATAAATTAATAAATTAAATATTAAAAGTTAAGACTTTATGCCTAACTCTCTAGATTGGGTTGTTCCTCTAAGATAGGAGTTAGTTTAGGTAGCTCCTATATTGGTGTGTGTTTGGTTGAGAAATTATCTCAACCAAGGTGTCCAATATAGCACACACTATCTTGAGACACAGTCTCCTCATCTATTTAATTGTAATATTACATTCTTTTAATAATGATAAAATATGTGAGGAAGTCGTGAGGCTGAAGCCTTTTCCTCCATGACTGTGTTTGGATATAAATCTGTGTTTTTTTATGTGTGTTAATGATGTGTGATTATTCAACGTGTGGTATCAGAGCTTGGATTAGTCTAGTCTAATGTGTGCCCATAAATCTCTGATTTAGTCACAAAGTAAATCTCTGTGGTGAATTGGTGTGGTGTGATGAATATGAAGGATTGTGGTGCAGTTGTAGAAGTTTTTTTTTTGGCGGGTTGGAACAGCGTGAATCCTGAAGCCAAAACTCAACTTCGACTGGCGAGGTGAAGTGTGAATCGGTTCCTCTTGTGCATTTGATGGGCATGCGCCTCCTCCATCTTCCTTGGCTTTCATATTGAGGTTGGGCATCATTGGGCCACTGCAGCACCATCTTTCAACTGCCCATGTTCGTAGCATGATCAGATTGCTCGATATTCTTTGCAGGTGCTACTTATTGTCATAATCGATGCAGATTCGTGGGTTGACATTCTTTTCAAGGGGGTCGGCTTTCCATTTCATGATAGGACTTATACACCCTCCCTTCATTTCAATGTCATCACGGCCCACTCTCTTTCTCGTTGGAGGTTGGGGCACTTTCACTTTTGGAGAAGGCTTCTTGACTTCTGTTTTTGGAAAGTTTGGATCAAGTGGGATTGCACTCAATCTCACCACTTCTTTTAACAATTTTCGAATAGATTCCTTCACTATCTTCCTGTTATGTAATTTCTTCTCTGCAGAATCGATTAAGGGATCCAATCGATAAACCATTAAGATCTGCATAACATCCATTGTAGTTGCAGGACTCCTCTTCACGTGGGAACGTGTAAGTTATCGCACAATAGATTCTTAATTTACAAGAACTAGACACATCCGTATTGTACACGACTTTGTAATCCAGTTTCTTTGGCGAAAAATGATTTTAAAGTTGTGCACAAAGGTAGTAAATTAGGTTGCAATTTTCTCTCTTTGGAAGTATTCAGGAATGGTGTATAATGTGTTGTTGATGTGAGTTTCTAATGTGTTGGAAGAATTCCTTAAATTTATTGCTCCATTAGCAATGTTTATGAAAGTGTGAATCTAAGCTCTCCGAATCTAGTTGCCTTTGGAGGCCAAATTTCCTCATACTTGCCAGAAACAGTGATGCATGTAGCTGGTCAAGCAGTTTTCTTTTTATGCGTATCACCACATAAAGCATTGTTGCTTGTTTCAATTTCTGTTGCATGGAATATTTAAGTTCCCAAGTCATACACCAAGTTAGAATTGAGATGTGAATATTGAGCGATGGAGTTCAGTGTAATATAAAGTTGTCGTTTCTGTGAAAAAAAATAAAGTGTGATCAATGCCATGTAATCGCTTTGCAACCACGGTTTGGAAGTCACATCGTTGGTTGATTTGTGAGAATATCGGTGGACGTTTTATTATGTTATGTGGTTTATGTTCAATGCGGCCAACGTATATTATGGAGGAGTCAGCGTCCAGGATAAAGTAAAGAACTTTGTGCCCAGTTGCAAAGTTTACTTTACAAAATTCATTTTCTGCAGATTTTGAATGAGAATCAAGAGATCTGAAATCACCTATGGAAAGCAGAAATGGTGTCTCAATTAGTATGCCCATACATTTCTAATGGTGCAATTAATTTGCTAATGAGAATTTCCCATGCAATCTATTCATAGAAATCGCCCATTAGATAATTCGACAACCCAACACTCTGTAATTTCAGTTCTACAATAATTTTTGAAGGAAATTTCTTGAGACAACTGCTTCAAGAAAATCATTGTCATACTGTTATCCATCTATAAATTATGTTATATCTGATGATGGCTAGATTAATCAACGGATTTCCAAAAACAAGGTTTTTATCAAACTCTACGAGTTTCGAAAATATCACTATGTTCATTATCCCTAAGTTATCCATCTCTCATAAAATCTTCAATCAAAGCCTCTAAGTTGCCCTGCTGATACCAAAAGAGACTGTTTCTAAGCCATTTTTTCATCATTTTCCCTTTGAAAAATCCCTCATTTCCCCCTTCCATTTTTCTTCCAAAAAACCCCTTTTTACCGTTCATTTCCCATCAAATCCCCTTTAAACCTAATGAAATCCCTTTATTCTAGTTTAAAAACCCTTTTTTATCCTATCAAAACCCCTCAAAACCCTAAAAAAACCTCACTTCGACCTATTTTCTACTCATTTTTTAACCTTAGGGCTCAAGCACCTTTCGACTTAGCCCTAGCCTTTTTCTGCCATGAGACTAAGGCCCACGACCATTGGCCAAAGTCTTAAGCCCCCATCAGCCATTGCACTTCGGCGTTTCCCGTTTCCGCTTTACCAAACCTTCACCGATGGATTCGTGACCGTCGATCTCCCCTAGATCGGATGATCTGCATTGTATCACACTTCAGTGTTTTCTCGTTCTCCCACCTTTCCATCCCGCCGATGGTTTTCCCCACCGATAAAATCCTGACCGTCGATCTCCCTCAGATCGGACGCTCTGCGCTCAATCGCCTTAGTGCATCACACTTTCCCTTCTACCTGTCCATCCTCCACCGATGAGATATCCACCGTTGATTTGATTCCCTCAGATCCCATGGTCCGCGCTATCTCACAATCATTTTCCTCCGACCCGTTCATTCATTTCGGCCATTCCCCAATATGATCTCAGCCGTCGATCCTCCTGATCGGATGGTCAGCGCTCTATCGCCTCATCGCCTTTTTCCCCTCCCCTCATGCCATTCATTCTATTGTGCGATATTGCGCTGCAACCTGGACTGTTGATCATCCTGATCCAATGGCCAACGCTCCCCTCCTTTTACCCCACTCCCTTTCCTCCAATCTAATCTTCGTCGTTGATCCTCAAGATCTAACGGCCCTCGCTTCTCCATTCATCCATTCCCCGCCCATATGTTTTATTTTGTGCATTCTCGCTATTCATATCCATCGTTGATCCATCAGATCTAACAGCCAGCACACTCTCGCTTTTCTCCTCCCACTCCCAACCATCCCCCTCTACCCACCTTTCCCCGAGTTAATCCTCACTGTCCATTCCTCCCAGATCAATGGCTCGAGATCACTGTGGGGGAACCCGACCAAAGTGGCCCGTACTCCCCAGTCCCCCCGCAGTTAATCTCCACCATTGATCTTCTCCAGATCTGACAGCCAGTATTTCGCCATTCACTGTGGAGGCACCCCGCCGGCAAGATCCTTCCATACCCCCAGTTCCCCCAAAGTTAATCTTAACCGTTGATCTGGCCCCCCCAAATCCAACGGCCCAGAACCCGTCTCGCCCTGGGCCCACTCCATCCTCTCCCCATGCCTTGGTGTTGTATCACGCGACGTGCTGACCGTCGATCTGCACGTCTCATCATAGATCGGACGACCAAGATTGTGTCGTGCACAAACTCGTTTAACCCCCCTTTCGTGCATTTTTAACGTGAAATAAGTGGTTTTTCCAGGGTTACGTGTAACCTCTAGAGCCATACCACGTTCGTATGGGCATTTACCTCTTACCACCCTTTGCCAACGCGAAAAATGTTGGTTTCGCCCAAAACCGCCTTGCATTTACTCGTGCCCAAATTCAAATATTTCCTATGTTTCTTCCTGGTTTTATTCACAGAACCCTTCCCTGCAATAACCCTTTCCTCTGCATCACTCCATAACCCCTCTCAAGCCTCTGTTAGCAGTTTAAACCCACAACGCAGGTTTTCATAACGTTTTTAATGTCTATTTGCAGGTTGTAATGGCAGGTTAATGTGCAAGCTCTCCCACAGTCAAGCAAAGTGACAAAGAGCCGAGGATGACAATCCTCGAAGGCTCAAAACAATGCAGAAAAGGGATAAAAAAGGGTTTATTCCATGTTTAAGGTGATGTGTCATGAGCATTGACCATTCATTCAAAACCCTCTAGCGCAGAAAGCCACCTGTACACTAGCGAAATGGAAGAAATAGTGAAGATTAATGAAGAGCATCAGAGAGATTAAAGTTCACAGGTTAAGTCAAAAGCATGAAAGATTAAAAGACTTAAACCATGCAAATTATAGATAACGGCAGCATGATGAATTATGAAGGAAAAATGTGAGATCAGGCCTTAAACACAGTTTATTGATGAAATTAAAGGAAAGATTAGTCTAAAGCAGCCTCGAATACATCAACAAAGAGCAGTTATTTCATTAGAAATATCAACTGACTCCTTTTGCCATTCTTTATCTGAAAAGGAAAATCAGTAGTTATTACACAAAAGAATATAGTTTAAAATGTCAGGACAGTTATTGTAAAAGATAATGATAAAGCCTTAAAAGTCAATCTTTTCACGTATTTTTTTCCTTAGAAAGTAAAGACAGAGTTATTAAAACATAGAGGTATCTATAGATGTTCCTACCTTATGCCTTGCATGGTTATCAAGGTAAGGAATGTATTTACTCTGTCATAAATGACATTTGAACCCTCAAAAATAGTTCCACCACCTCATTTGCATCATAAATATTGCACTAGAACTCATTGTAAACGTTGGATTTTGATGACTAATGCTGGAATAATACATAGTCCTTTGAAGCTCTTGAAGAGAAATTGATGTCTTGGAACTCATGCATGATTTGATTTTCTTGTTGATGGAGAAGAATTGTTTGCATGATCCATAGGCTTGGTTGATGGTGAAGTTTTCTTTTGTTTAGGTTTTCTAGTTTTCCACTATGTTTTCCATCTTGCTATGTTGCAGTAGGACAAAGAATTTAGATTAAGAAATGTTTTCTAATGGCACCTTAAATCTATTTGTCCTTCACTGCCTTAATGTTTTCTTATGCTTAGATACATTAGAGAAATCATTTATTGCTCTCTAACAAGTTCTTAGCTCGTCCATTTCTTGAATAATTTAGATCAGTTAGCATCAATTATGATTTATGGTTAGCCCTGCATAGTGTTGCCACTGAAATATTCTGTTCTTGGAATCATCTCTTTAAAGTAGCTTTGTCTAGGTTTGTCAAAGAAGTTTGTTTAAAATCATGCTCTTTGCCTTTACTTAGCTGAAATTGTTTCAAGGAAACCTTATAGCTGTAATCTTGGACCTTAGAGTTTTCTCTCCTTGGTTATAATTACTTGTGTATCTTAAATGTTTTTTCTGCTCTAGATGATAAAAGCTTTGAAAGTTGGATAAGTTTTTACTTTCTGTGTTTTTATTTGAATGTTTGTCTTGGTTAATTATCTGTTTCCAGTCTGAAATCAAATGGATAAGGTTCTGCTTATGCCTTTGAGTCTCTTGTTGTTCTTATCAATTTTCAAACTCCCTCAGTTTAGAAGTATATAAAGGATTCTGTTTCAGCCCTTTATTAGTTTGTTGTTCTCAATCTTTATGTCCATTTAATAAATCCATCATAACCTTAAAAGATCCACCAACCAAGTAAACTTGCCCTACACATGCTCTTAAATCCATTGATGAACTCATCTGGACCTTGTTAGACTCCATTGCCCAATGACTTAACAATCTTCCATGTTTCCTATCTAAAATCTATAAAAGTATCATGCCCAACCAAACCCAAACAAACTTGCACTTAATAACTAGCCTAAAATCAACCTCTTAAAAGTATCAAGCTATATCCTTACAAACATATTGAGAGATCTCTCTCTGAGACTAGGAGGGCTAGATCCTAGAACTCTAAAGCTTGGTTTGATGTTAGCCTTGTCAATTTTTATCTCAATCAATCTAGCAAATTATGGGGAGCTAACGTAGTGGCGATCATGGTGGGACCCTTGAGTTCATAGTAGCCTGAAAAAATCTTATAGATTCATATACATCCCTAGTTTGACTTAAAAACCAACCCATAGCCAGAGTAGAAACTAATTACTTCATCATCCTAGCAAGATAATGACTTATTTAGGGAATACTCATTAACCTTAAGGCTGCATAAAGAAACTGAAAACCCAAAAGTACTCCCTAGATTGATTTTTTATCAAGAATTTGGTGGTGGAAGATTGTATACATATCTTCAAAATTTCAATAAAAATCCACCTGGCGACTCCACTAGCCTCCAGTAGGCCTTCCTCATCCCACTAGTCCCATAGGTTGTTCTAGGATTGTGTCAAATCAGTCCAAAATAGTTTTTAAGGCCTAGTTATACCTTATGAGAATAAAGATATCTGGCTTCACAAAGGATCTATACCAGATCACACCCAGACCAAAATCCTCTTGAGATAGTTGAAAATCCAGAAAGTATCCTTACGAAATCTCCTAAATCCAAGACTTCAACTGTTGTCAGACCAATTCATAGAGCTAATTATGTCCTTGAAAATCTCTCAGCTCTGCAAGATACACAAGTTGACTTACCATTCATAAGAAACCCATCCAGAACCAAGTCACTTAGTGATATACTTTGAGCCTCCACACTCACCCCAACATAGTGGTGAACATACTGATAACAGAGAAACCACCCCACTTGATCTGCATTTCATTCATAACTTTGGTTTCTCTCATCCTAGATCTGCTCAACAGTCTCTTGCTGGTCCAAGTACTTCTGTTATCCATACACCCACTGTTCAAACTACTCCATTCCATCCTCCCCCTCCTTTCATAAATCCTCCGCTTGTAAACCCCCATTTTTTCCACAACCTCCTGTCATGGCAACATGGTATGCTCCTCTAGTCCTTCCTTTACCTTTAGTAAATTTTCCACAGGACTATCAGTCCAAGATTCCATTATATGATGCTAATAGTTCTACTACTTCTTTACAACATGTGGACAAGATGAATGACTATTTTGATAGAAATGAGATAGATGATGAAACCATTAAACTCAGATTTTTTGCTCAAATTTTCGGGGGAGAAGCAAGAAAATGGTTTAAGGGTTTAACTCCTAATAGTATAAATGATCTCCATTCTTTACATCAAATTTTCATAAACAAATGGGAAATTAGGAAGAACCCTCTCCAAATACTTTCAGATTACAACAACCTCAAGAGAAACATTGGGGAAAGTGTTCAAAATTATTACACTAGATTTAATAGTGTTTATAACACACTACCCCTAGATTTGAAACCTCCACAAGGCTCAGCTTTGGCCAAATTCCCTGAAGGATTTGATCCCGAAATGGCCTATCAGCTAAGAGAAAGGGACCCCTTGACTTTAGAAGACATGCATAAGGGAGCTGTTAGTGTGGAAGCAAATTTGATTGAGAAGAGAGCTAGAACGAAGACTAAGAAGAGGGTATCATATAGGGATGAAGCTGCACCTTCCACATCTGACTCAAAAATGGAAAGGATGATGGAGGAGATGCTGAAGAGGATGAACATATATGAAAGAGCTCAATATAGAGAAAATATAACACCTCCTAAAAATAGAAACCAATCCCATAATCAAAATTAGAACTTCAGGAGAAATCAACCTCAAATCAGACAAAGAGAGAGTGACCAACAAATCAGACCCCCTTTCCAAGACAACTGTGTAGATGAAGAAGAAAGAGAGCCTAAGTAGTTGGAAGAAGACCATGTAAATGTCATAGGTTCGGATGATGAGGATAGCACATTTCTTACTAAAGAAGAACAAAGGATGTTTTCTTCAAAATCAAATGAGAAATCATATGAAGATTCCGAAGACTATAGATTAGGATTTGAGAATGCCATAATGGAAGTACATAGGCAGTATAACCTTAGGAGCAAGAAGAGTCAAGATGTTCCTAAAACAGATCAGCCAAACACTGCTTTTAGAAAAACCTTTGAACCTATTCCTAAAAAGACAACATAAAACACAAATACTACGGCTAAGAAGACTCAACTAAACAAGCAAAAGACTAGCTAGCCTAGTAATGATTCAAACTGCCCTAGTACTTCAAATAGTGGCCCTGAAAAAACCTTACTGTCCAAACCATCAAGTCAGAATCAGCAAATTAAAAATGTAGAAAAGTTCATGGCTGATAAAACTGATGTAAATGAAATAAAGACACCTGCGCCTTTCAGTTTTGAGGGGGAGATTTCCAAAGTCAAGATCACTATACCCCTCATTGAATTAGTAATCCAAGAGGTATATAGATCCCAGATTTTCAAAGTGTTAAACATAGGCAAGGATACTGATACCTTAAACTTAACTGATGATAAACCAGAACTATTGTTTGGTCCTGAAGTAGAGGGAAGATATCCAGAAGGAGCAGTCCCTCCTTTCTATGTAAGTCTGAACATACATGACAAAATTCTGCATAATGCTATGCTAGACTCCGGTGCCTCACACAATCTCATGACAAAGGTTGTGATGGAGAGATTGGGCCTAGAAATCACAAAGCCCTACAAAGACTTGTATTCTTTTGATTCCAGTAGGGTTAAGTGTCTGGGCCTAATCAAGGATCTGTGTGTAAATTTGGCACAAATCCCTGCTAAGAGTCTAGTCATGGATATAGTTGTGGCTGACATCCCCCCAAAGTATGGCATGTTTTTATCTAGATCATGGGGGGCCAAACTCCACGGCAGCCTTCAAATGGATATGACCTATGCCACCATCCTAGTCTTCAATCAAACAAGAAGATTGTACTGGGAATCCCACATGAAATACATGGTGAGTAACATAGATAGGCCAAATAACACACCAGTTTATTCCATTCACTCAGACCTCAACTCCTTCATCTTGTACAATGAAAATGACATATGTGAACAAGTGAATGACAACGAGAGAGAACTAAGTCCCCCAGAACAATCAAACCAGCTCTCTAATAAAGAAAATGACTCCCAAAAATCTAGCAGCCCCGAAGTACAGAACATTGAAAAAACTGAAGTTGACACCCTTTGGCATATGAGCTTTGATGGTTCTTATAGTAAGGCCGGATCAAGGGCTGGTGTTTGGATCCACAACACAAATGAAGGCCATTCCTACAGGTTAGATTTTCAATGCACCAATAATGTTGCAGAGTATGAGGCTCTCCTTATTGGTCTATACTTAAAAATCTCAAAGCCAAGAAAATATTGATCCAAGGAGATTCTGAAGTAATCATCAATCAAATTAAGGGAGAATATTCGCCAAAAATCCTAGGTTAAGAGAATATAGAAATGCTGCCCTAGACCTTCTCAAAACCTTTGAGAAATATGAGCTCACTTTCATCCCTAGGGCCCAAAACTGCCCTACCAATGAGCTTGCATTTGCTACCAGCAATTGCTCTTTACCTTATGAAAATAATCAATGCCTCATCAAAATAAAGAACATGCCTACTATACCGGACAACTTAAACCATTGGCAAGTGTTTGACAATGATGACCAAATATATGATTTTCTGCAATTCAGAAATGACTTTGCAAGCACAAAACAAAGTTTGAGATTTGAAAGAAATAATTCTGCTGAAAATGAAACTCCCAAAACAGAGCTACCCTTTGATGATGATATAAACCACCTTCAAAACCCTTGTGTTGTAGCAGTATTTGATAAATCATATCAAAGAGAACTTGAAATTTTTCAGTACAAAGATGACACCTTGCCAAGAGGCCTTACACCACTAGAGGAGTTGTTTGATTTTAATGATGTAGCTAAAAAACCCAAGATGGAAACCACTGAAACAAATGTAGAAGAGTGTAACATTGGAGGGATGAAAGAACCCAAAATAATCAAGCTGTCCAAAACTCTCCCATCTCACACAAAACATAAATACATTGAGCTTTTTTGAGAATTTAAAGATGTGTTTGCTTGGGGGTATGAAGACTTGAAATCCTATGGCACCAAAATCATCCAACATAAAATTCCTCTCAAAGAAAATCAGAAACCATTTAAACAAAAGTTGAGAAGAATAAACCCCCTTTTGTTACCTTCAGTTGAGAAAGAAATAAAAAATATGTACGATGCCGGGATCATAGTTCTTTTCTGATACTCAGAATGGGTGTCCAACCTCGTGTCAGTTAGGAAGAAGACTGGGAAAATTAGGCTTTGTATTGACTTCAGAAATTTGAAGAAAGCCTCCTTGAAAGACAATTACCCCTTGCCTAAAATGGATCACAAACTCAAAAAAGTAGTTGGTTCACAAAGAATTTCATTACTAGATGGCTTCTCAGGTTATAACCAAGTTCTAGTCTTTCCAAGTGACCAACTTAAAACTGCTTTCACTACACCTTGGGGTATGTTCATGTATGTTAAAATTCCATTCGGTTTAATGAATGCAGGGGCTACTTTCCAAAGGGAAATGGACATATATTTTTTAGAAGACATAGGTTACTTCATAGTCATATACCTTAATGACATCATTGTCTACTCTAAGACTGATGAGGAGCACTTAATCCACTTGAGAAAAGTCTTAGAAAAATAAGTATGGCATGTCTCTAAATCCTAAGAAAAATTTGTTTGGCCTTCAGGAAGGAAAACTCTTAGGTCACATCATCTGTGAGGAAGGAATCAAGATAGATCCCAAAAGAATAGAAGGCATCTTAAAAATTAGCCATCCTAGGAACATTAAAGAGCTGCAATCTTTCATTGGAAAGATTAACTTCCTAAGAAGATTTATCCCTAACCTTGCTGAGCTCCTAAGAAATATCACGAATATGTTGAAAAAGGAAGTAGGAGTGAAGTGGAATATGGAAGCGAAACAATCTTTTGAGCTGGTAAAACAAGCACTCACACAAACACCATTCTTAATCAGCCCTGACTTCACCAAGGACTTCTACATTTTCTCCTTTGCCTCTGAACATAATGTGGCAAAAGTATTGTTGCAAAAGAACATCATTTGGCAAGAGCAGCCCATAGAGTTCTTCAGAAAAGCCTTAAGGGATGCTCCTCTAAAGTATACCATTATTGAGAAACAAGCCTTTTCCTTAATAAAAGCTTTGAAGGATATTAGAGTTTATATTTTGCATTCACATATCATAGCCTTTGTCCCAAACACGGTTGTCAAAGATATAATTAATCAAGACCCTGATGGTAAAAGGGGCAAGTGGATTGCTACCATTTTAGAATATGACTTAGAGATCAGGCCCACCAAGCTCATCAAAGGGTAGGGATTAGCAAAAATCATGGCTGAGTCAAACTTCCAAGCTTTAGATATGAACATGGTTGATATTTTGGAAGAGATAGAAGAATGCACAACACCATTCATTGAAGAAACATTCACAAACTCTGCTTGGTATGCTGACATCATATATGTGTTGCTTTATCTGAATGCTCCTCCTTCTTTGTCAAAAAATAAAGCTAGATTTGTCAAACATAAGGCTTTAAATTATTGTATATTAGATGAATTTTTGTATTGGAAGAATGCTGTTGGAATATTGCTTAAATGTTTAGTTGAGGTTGATGCAGGAAAAATCA
This sequence comes from Pinus albicaulis, assembly GCA_034641835.2. Taxonomy (NCBI): domain Eukaryota; kingdom Viridiplantae; phylum Streptophyta; class Pinopsida; order Pinales; family Pinaceae; genus Pinus; species Pinus albicaulis. The sequence continues at coordinate 149,797,434 of CM076576.1, forward strand.
TGCATGAGCTACATGAGGGAGAATGTGGAGGACATATTAACTGGAAGACCACATTAAACAAGATCCTCAGGTCTGGATACTACTGGCCTACCCTCTTCCCAGACACCCATAAGTTAGTCATGTCCTGCCACAAGTGCCAAATCTTTGATGGCAGGTGAAAACTCTTACCACTAACTTTGCAGCCTATCAGTGTTGAGGCTCCCTTTCAACAATGGGGTTTGGAATTCATTGGGGAAATTCACCCATCATCCTCAGCCCAACTTAAATGGATCCTCACGGCCACTGATTATTTTACCAAATGGATAGAGGCCATACCCACTAGGAATGCTACTGACTCCGTCATCATCAAATTCCTTGAAACCAACATACTATCCATATTTGATTGTCCTAGAAAAATAATCACAGACAATGCTGCTGCCTTCAAGTCCAAGAGAATGGTAGATTTCTGCCATAAATATCAGATCAAATTAGGCCATTCTACTGCCTACTACCCCCAAGGAAACGGTCTAGTTGAATCCTCCAAAAAAAGCCTTGTTAATATCGTCAAAACATCGTTGGAACATAATCAGAAATCTTGGCATAGTAAGCTTGTCCATGCCTTATGTGCTGATAGATTGACTACTAAAAAGTCTATCGGCATGTCTCCCTATTAGTGGTTTACGGCATGGATGCAGTCTCCCAACATCTCTAGGAGCCCCAGTCATGAAACTCCTTCAAGAGGTCCAAGTTGAAGAAAATGATATGAAAAGGAGGATCAATCAGACCATTCATTTGCAACAATCAAGAGAGGAAGTATATAAAAGGACACAAGTAGTCCAAGAAGGAATCAAGAAATTATTTGATAGAAGAACCAAAGAAAATGACTTCCAAGTTGGAAATGTAGCTCTAAAATGGGATTCTAGAAGGGAAGACAAAGGAAAACATGGTAAGTTTGAAAATTTGTGGAAAGGCCCCTATATCATTGATTCAGTGAGAGGCAACAATGATTTCTTTTTGAGGGAACTTGATGGAATTGAAATGTTTGGAGGTCCTGTCAATGGCAGGATGCTCAAACACTATTTCTGTCAAGAGTCTTAGTTTCAGAGTTTTATTCATTATACATAACACAGTTAAAAGGAAATTATAAAAAATACAAAAACAATAAAAACAATAGAAAAAGAAAAGAGGGTAGTTAAAAGGAAAGGTACAGCCCCATACCCAAAAAAAGAGAATCTTCTGAAAGTGTGCAAGTCTAAATGCTACTGCTGATTCAAAATGATATCTTTTTCAATCATCTAGCCTAATCATGGCTGAACATGCTTTAAATTTATGTTGATAAGTTAGTAGAAACTTTGATTGATAAAACATTATTTCAGACTTAACTTATTCAAAGAAAGATAGATTAGGATATTGAAAAGATACTGGTTCCACATGCTTAAAAATAGAACCAAAGAGATAGATAAATATGCCTCACAAAAGACAAAGTCATGGCCTTATCTTTCTGATTTACTTTTATGCAAAATAATGTTTGTGTGCAAGCTCAAATGCCACTACTTGAAATTATTCAATCATACAACCTAAACATGATTTAGTAAATTTGAATCTCATGTTGATAGGTTAGTAAAGAGGATTTTCCAAACTGTATAATCTTAGCTTATCAGTGGAATAGATTAGGATAGAAAAGAATGGTTCAAACAAACTCAAAATCTGAACCAAGAAAAGGAAAAAGATAGCTCTAAATAGATCAAAACCAAAGCTGGAAAAAGAATACAAGGATGTTTATAATTTTCAGATCTTAAGCCTTCACAATTTTGTTTTATTTTTCTGCAAATAAAGTCTGTGTGCAGCTTGTACATAAAGCCATAGACACCATAGCAAATTAGACAGCTTAATCCTGATTTATCTATGTTTTAAATTTTTGTTTTAGAATATAGAGAATGCAGATCTGTCAAAAAGCTTAAACTTGACAGATAGTAGTATAGGTAGAAATAAAAGAGTTCAACTGTTTAATCTGGACTCTCGGAAGAAATAAGGATAGATTTAGATTAATTTTTCCTATTTTGAAAAGAATAAGATGTTGATGTAAAAGGGTTTTCAAGTCCAAGTGCACCCAGTGAAGAAAAAATGCTAGGACAAGTAGGATTGGGTAGGTAGTAATGTTGCTTTGAAGAATTTCATATGCTGCAGATTGCTGAAATGTTCTCAAAACCAAAGATAGCCAACAAAAGAAAGAAAAGAATGTTGCCTAATGGATTAAGACACTGATCTGCTGAAAGCCAAAGATTGATAAACTGAGGTTCTGGACACTTGAAGAGCAAGTTGTCCTCCCCAAGTGGAGCCACTGTTAGCCATCTATAAATTATGTTATATCTGATTATGGCTAGATTAGTCCATGGATTTCCAAAAACAAGATTTTTATCAAAATATATGAGTTTCGAAAATATCACTGTGTTCATTATCCCTAAGTTATCCATCACTCACAAAATCTACAATCAAAGCCTCTAAGATGCCCTGCTGATACCAAAAGAGACTGTTTCTATGACATTTTTCCATCATTTTCCTTTGAAAAATCCCTCATTTCCCCCTTCCCTTTTTCTTCCAAAAAACCCTTTTTTACCCTTCATTCCCCTACAAATCCCCTTTAAACCTAATTAAATCCCTTTATTCTGGTTTTAAAACCCCTTTTTTATCCTATTAGAACCCCTCAAAACCCTCAAAAAACATCATTTTGGCCTAATTTCCGCTCATATTTTAACCTTAGGGCTCAAGCACCTTTCGGCTTAGCCCTCGCCTTTTTTCGCCATGAGACCGAGGCCCATGACCGTAGGCCGAAGTCTTAAGCCCCCATTGGCCATCGCACTTCGGCATTTCCCGTTTCCACTTTACCAAACCTTTGCTGATGTTCATCTCCGCCAATGGATTCGTGACCATCGATCTCCCCTAGATCGGACGGTCTGCACTATATCACACTTCTGCGTTTTCTCATTCTCCCACCTTTCCATCCCACCGATGGTTTTCCCCGCAATAAAATCCCGACTATCGATCTCCCTCATATCGGATGGTCTGCGCTCCATCACATCGGCACATCGCACTTACGCTTCCGCCTGTCCATCCTCCGCCGATGATATCTCCACCATTGATCTGATTCCCTCATATCCCATGGTCTGCGCTATCTCACATTATCATTTTCTTCCGACCCATTCATTCATTTCGGCCATTCCCCGATATGATCTCAGCTGTCGATCCTCCTGATCGGATGGTCGGCGCTTTATTGCCTCATCGCTTTTTTCCCCTCCCCTCGTGCCATTCATTCCATTGTGTGATATTGCACTACATCCTGGACCGTTGATCATCCGGATCCAACGGTCAACGCTCCCCTGCTTTTACCCTGCTCCCTTTCCTCCAATCTAATCTCCACCATTGATCCTCAAGATATAATAGTCCTCTCTTCTCCATCCATCCATTCCCCACTCATATGTTTTATTTTGTTCATTCCCGCTATTCATCTTCACTGTTGATCCATCATATCTAACGACCAGCGCACTCTCGCTTTTCTCCTCCCGCTCCCAACCATCCCCCTCTACCCTCCTTTCCCTGAGTTAATCCTGACCATCCATTCCTCCCATATCAACGACTTAGGATCACTTCGGGGGCACCCGACAAAAGTGGCCCGTACTCCCCAGTCCCCCCGCAGTTAATCTCCACCATTGATCTTCTCCAAATCCGACGGCCAGTATTTCCCCATTCACTATGGAGGCACCCTGCCGACGAGATCCTTCCGTACCCCCAGTCCCCCCAAAGTTAATCTTAACCGTTGATCTGGCCCCCCTAGATCCAACGGCCCAGAACCCGTCTCGCCCTAGCCCCACTCCATCCTCTCCCCATGCCTCGGTGTTGTATCTCGCGACGTGTTGACCGTCGATCTACACGTCTCCTCGCAGATCGGACGACCAATATTGTATCGCGGACAAATTCGTTTAACTCCCCTTCTGTGCATTTTTAACTCAAAATAAGTGGTTTTTCCGGGGTTACGTGTAACCTCCAGAGCCATATCCTGTTCATATGGGCCTTTACCTCTTACCACCCTTTGCCAACGTGAAAACTGCCGGTTTCACCCAAAACCTCCTTGCCTTTACTCGTGCCCAAATTCAAGTATTTCCTCTGTTTCTTCCTGGTTTTATTCACAGAACCCTTCCCTGCAATAACACCTTCCTCTGCATCGCTCCATAACCCCTCTCGAGCCTCTGTTAGCAGTTTAAACCCACAACGCAGGTTTTCATAACGTTTTTAATGTCTATTTGTAGGTTTTAATGGCAGGTTAATGTGTAGGCTCTCCCACAGTCAAGCAAAGTGACAAAGAGCCGAGGATGACAATCCTCGAAGGCTCAAAACAATGCAAAAAAGGGATAAGAAAGGGTTTATTCCATGTTTAAGGTGATGTGTCATGAGCATTGACCATTCATTCAAAACCCTTCAGCGCAGAAAGCCACCTGTACACTAGCGAAATGGAAGAAACAATGAAGATTAATGAAGAGCATCAGAGAGATTAAAGTTCAAAGGCTAAGTCAAAAGCATGAAAGATTAAAATAATTAAACCATGCAAATTATAGATAAAGGCAACATGATGAATTATGAAGGCAAAAAGTGAGATCAGGCCTTAAACACAGTTTATTGATGAAATTAAAGGAAAGATTAGGCTAAAGAAGCCTCAAATACATCAACAAAGAGCAGTTATTTCATCAGAAATATCAATTGACTCCTTTTGCCATTCTTTATCTGAAAAGGAAAATCAATAGTTATTACACAAAAGAATATAGTTTAAACTGTTAGGACAGTTATTGTAAAAGATAATGATAAAGCCTTAAAAGTCAATCTTTTCACCTGTTTTTTTCCTTAGAAAGTAAAGACAGAGTTATTAAAACATAGAGGTATCTACAGATGTTCCTACCTTATGCCTTGCATGGTTATCAAGGTTAGGAATGTATTTACTCTGTCATAAATGACATTTGAACCCTAAAAAATAGTTCCACCTCCTCCTTTGCATCATAAATACTGCACTGGAACTCATTGTAAACGTTGGATTTTGATGACTGATGCTGGAATAATACATAGTCCTTTGAAGCTCTTGAAGAGAAATTGATGTCTTGGAACTCATGCATGATTTGATTTTCTTGTTGATGGAGAAGGATTGTTTGCAGGATCCATAGGTTTGGTTGATGGTGAAGTTTTCTTTTGTTTAGGTTTTCTAGTTTTCCACTATGTTTTCCATCTTGCTATGTTGCAGTAGGACAAATAATATAAATTAAGAAATTTTTTCTAATGGCACCTTAAATCTGTTTGTCCTTCACTGCCTTAATGTTTTCTTCTGCTTAGATACATTAGAGAAATCATTTATTGCTCTCTAACAAGTTCTTAGCTCGTCCATTTCTTGAATAATTTAGATCAGTTAGCATCAATTATAATTTATGGTTAGCCCTGCATAGTGTTTCCACTGAAATATTCTGTTCTTGGAATCATCACTTTAAAGCAACTTTGTCTAGGTTTGTCAAAGAAGTTTGTTTAAAATCATGCTCTTTGCCTTTACTTAGCTGAAATTGTTTCAAGGAAACCTTATAGCTGTAATATTGGATGTTAGAGTTTTCTGTCCTTCTATGGTTATAGTTACTTGTGTATCTTAAATGTTTTTTCTGCTCTAGATGATAAAAGCCCTGAAAGTTGGATAAATTTTTTACCTTTCTGTGTTTTATTTGAATGTTTTTCTTGGTTAATTATCTATTTTCAGTCTGAAATCAAATGGATTATGTTCTTATTATGCCTTTGAGTCTCTTGATGTTCTTATCAATTTTCCAACTCCCTCAGTTTACAAGTATATAAAGGATTATGTTTCAACCCTTTATTAGTTTGTTGTTCTCAATCTTTATGTCCATTTCATAAATCCATCATAACCTTAAAAGATCCACCAACCAAGTAAACTTGCCCTGCACATGCTCTTAAAGCCATTGATGAACTCATATGGACCTTGTTAGACTCCATTGTCCAAGACTTAACAATCTTCCATGTTTCCTATCTAAAATCTATCAAAGTATCATGCCCAATCAAACCCAAACAAACTTGCACTTAATAACTAGCCTAAAATCAACCTCTTAAAAGCATCAAGCTATATCCTTACAAACATATTGAGAGATCCCTCTCTGAGACTAGGAGGGCTAGATCCTAGAACTCTAAAGCTTGGTTTGATGTTACCCTTGTTAATTTGTATCTCAATCAATCTAGCAAATTATGGGGAGCTAACACGTACCAAAGAGATCTCGGCCTCAAAATCTTTCGATTTATTTGTGACACCACCAACAAAGATAGCTGAGGTTTTTTTTTTTACAAAAGGTACGTCAGAATATTTTGAAAAATATTTTTATGTAAATGGGAGGTGAACGTATCATCTTATGGCATGGAATAAAGTTGATTTGTTTTAAATATTGGAGTGATAAGGAGTTAAAGAGTTTGGAGTGATAAAGTTGTTTTTTTTTTTTTAATATTGGAGTAATAAGAAGTTAGGATAATATAATTTTAGAGGTAAGAATGATGTTATAATATTTTAAGAAGATTGGAGACTATAGGAGTGATAAGTGATTTTTGAGATGTATTTTCAAAAAAAGGGAAGAAAGTGACATTCAAAAAGAAACCTTTAATCACTTTAATCAATTTTTATAAAGTTACTTTAATTGACTTCATAATATTTTAATGAAAAGTATGTAAAGGACTTTTAAAGAGTGATCATAAAGTTTTTATGGAGCTTTTGGAGGCATAAGGTGAGTTAAGAAAGTATTTTGGAGGCATAAGGTGAGTTATGAAAGTATTTTTTAAAAGGTATGTAATATTTGTAGTGATAAAGTTAATGGAGTGATAATAAACTTTTATAATTTTGGAGAGATGAGTGTCTTTTTTTTAATGCAAAATTTTATGAGTGATTTTTGGGAGATCATGAGTGGATAAAATATTTTTGGGAGTTATAAGGGTAAATATTGTAGTTAATTTTGTAATAAGATGAAATTATTGTTTTTGAAATTTTGGAGGGATAAGTGATTTTGGAGTGATAAGGTGCATTAAGTTTTTGTAATATTTGTGAAGGATTGGAATGATAAGGTGTGAGATTTGAAAAATCTTTTTGGCAGTTGATGTCATCGAAAGTCAAGAGTTTTGTTAGTCAAAGAGGGTAGATTTTCCTTTGAAGAATTTATTATAAAGAGTCGAGGTCAATCAAGTCCATTTCAAAGTCAAGTCAAACTAAAGTTGTAATTGAGAAGTCAGAATGTCAAGTGAGCCGAGTGAGAAAAGTTAGGGTTGAGGTGAAAGATAAATAAAGCAGATATTAAAGTTAACTTTGAAGCTAGAGCTTGACATTATCATTGCTTCAGATGTTGAAAGATGATGTAATCTAGTAATTAATAAACACATATTTTTTGGTACTTGTGTCCTAGATCCGCCTGAAATTGAATAAGGGGATCTTAGGTACACCATGTGTATGTTTGTGATGACGTGTGTTTTTATGGCTTCATGATGTTTTCTTCTAATTTTTGTCTAATTTTGACACATAAATGATCTCATTTAACAGACACATAAAGTTCAATGCAAGCAAGCACAACACTTGTAACGAAGTAGCTGCAAGGAAGGATAATTAAACTCAACACATGCATTTGTGCCACTACAACAAATAATAAAAGTTGTCAACATCAGCATTCAACCTCAACTCACAAATTCACTCAATATAATCAAGTTAATGAATCTGTAAAATCCAAAATTTCAATGCAAAGTATACATCAACATTCTTGCACATAAATTGAAGAACTTGTAAGCTGAGTTGGATTGTAAGGGTGCACTCTCGGTTGGAACCGACACCCAAGTTTTGAATTGATAAGAAGTCAAGATCGTCAATTATCTTCAACTAAGTCAAATTAAGACAAGTGAATTCCTTGTTTTATGTGAGTCATTTAAAATCATTGTAAGCTTTCTTGGGTGCATTTTCGATAGTGTTTGACACCCTTCCTTTAAAGCACAATCAAGTGAGTGTACGAGTTTTACATCTAAAGAAAACAAACAACAAGCTCATATCTCTTGCAAGCGAGCATGAGTATTCAAGTGAGCGTAAATTCAAGAGTTCATGTAAGAAAGTTCTACAACTCTAGCAAGTGTTCCAAGCAAATGCAATATGCAACAAATCAAGCAAGCGTGTCATTCAAGACACATAGCAAGCGAGCCTGTCACTCAAGTAACAAAGACAAGTGAGATAGTTCAAAGCACGACATCTACAGCAAGTGAGCATGAATTCAAGAGAGCGAGTTCAAATGGCGCAACACATCTAGCTGATAGAAGTTCTTCGCAAATTGATCCTATCAAGTGTTGAAGACATGGTGCAAATCTGCAAAGAAACTCTTGCTGATCTTTCACGGCATCTACAACAGACAAATGAAACCATTGAGTTTCTTCAACTAGAGTTGCAACTACAAATAAATGAGTTGCAAGAGAAGAGTGATGCTTCCAAGTCTTTGAACCATCCAAATGATAAGTCATTCATCTAAACAACTTCAAGTGTCGAAGTTGTTCCAGTTCAACTTTATTCCAAGCCAATCATCAAGCCATGGGAAGAAATCCAAAGTAATATAAATCGACGAGGCTTAGGATATATCAAAGATGATGCCATATTGAATATCCCAGATTATTCCAAGCCAATTATGTTTGTCAGTGCATGATTTCTTGAACAAATCACCTCAGCAAGTTCTGAGAAAGTTGTAGAAAAACATAAATGCACACAACCTGCAGTTGCAGTCAAACTGAAATGTCCTCATTGTCATAGAACTGGTCATATGGAAGATCAGTGTTTTGATCTCCATCCTTGTTGCCATTGTGGCAAGCCAAATCATTCATCTAAGAAATGCTACAACCAACAACAATCATCCAGATTGAAGATACATTATGAATGGATAGATCCTTGGGAATGGTCATCCACATTCAAAACATTGTGTCAGTTCTACAACTGAATACAATCGCACATAGTGCAACTGACAATGAAAAGAAGATGCTACTCTCATACAGTTGAACGGGGGAGTACACCAGTGCAACACTTCTATACCTGAAGGGGGAGTTCAGGAATACTTTCCAAAGAATTGTCTCTCCTTTCAGCTGACAAAGGGGAGAAAATGTCAATGGTTGTCAAAATGAAAGTCTTGAAAACCAACAAAAGTAGCCAATGGGTAGCTTTCGTAGCCAATGGGCATCTTCAACAACTAGTGGGCATCAAAAAAATTTGCAGTGGACAGTTGACAGCAAAGCAATAGTGAGCAGTTTTCAACACAACAAAAGCAACAATGAGTTGTTTTTGACATCATCAGCCAGTGGGCAATCAACAAATTTTGTCAGTGGACAAAGGATGCTGATTTCACGGAAAGGAAAAATGGATCCTTTTGCAACTTGGCATGTGATGGAGTTTTTAAGCGAAATTCAGAGATGAATCAGACATGCAACTAACTCATGGCCTCTTCAGATTGAAGTTTTTTCAGCATCCAACTTTGGCGGTTTTTCAGGCAATGTTTTTGAGGATCAACATGAGAACTTGGAAGATGGTTCCTCGTTCTTATTTTGGATTTATCATTGAAAGGGGGAATGTTAACCTATCTCACAAAACAATAATAAATCCAAAAATAAATTAATAAATTAAATATTAAAATTTAGGACTTTATGCCTAACTCTCTAGATTGAGTTAGTTTAGGTAGCTCATATATTGGTGTGTGTTTGGTTGAGAAATTATCTCAACCAAGGTGTCCAAGATAGCACGCACTATCTTCAAACACAGTCTCCTCATCTATTTAATTGTAATATTACATTCTTTTAATAATGAGACAATATGTGAGGAAGCCGTGAGACTGAAGCCTTTTCCGCCATGACTGTGTTTGGATATAAATCTGTGTTTTTATGTGTGTTAATGGTGTGTGATTTTTCAACAAAAACTATTTTATTACTCCAAAAATACATGTTTTTTTGTTATATATTATTTATGTTACAACTGTTTCATTATTCATGAGTAGTATTTCTTAATATATAGAAAATTAAATTAATAATGAAAAATTTTAAAATATGTGATTTTTTTTAAATTTCCAAATTATTTCATAGGACATGATTTATCTTGAGCAATAATGATGAAGGTTCATAATTCTCATTTCTTAAATAACACTAAATTTACCTTTAATTACTTAATTGTAATAGTTTCTAACTACATAACAGCTTGTAACTACATGCATACTCTTTCATATTTTTTTTGTTAATGAGAACCAAATTTATTCCGTTCAAAAAAACTATATACATATCTCTAATTATCTAATTGTAGCTAAAAAACTATTACATGTTTTTTACTTTATAATCATAAACAAATTTCATATTATATGATGTCAAACTTAACTTTTTATTTTGAAATTTTAAACAATTTTTTTCACTACATAATTTTAGCTTGTGTAATTTTTTATTTTTTTTTTCAATTTCAAACAAAACTTACAAAAGAAAAAACCCTCTCAGTCCTTACTGTAGATTATAGTTTTAAAAAATTGACACAATGTAATTAACAATAAAGTAAGTTGAGACAACCCTAAGGGGTTTTTTGTATAATTTTTATCATAACCTTTCCCTCCATCCAATATATATTGTAGAGTCTTATGAAGAGAGAGTCTATTCTAGTTTATAACGTGATCCATAATCAAAGAAAATATCTAGGGATTTCACAAGTTATTAGTTTATAACTTGATCCACAATCAAAGAAAATGGCTACAGATGTCACAAGTTATCATTCACCAGTGATTTATTCACGTTCTCAGTCAAAATGGATCTTATTAGATGCATGGTGGCCAGAGACACTAAAAAATTCAAAATAGATATCTCTTATGACATTCATATTGTCTACAAACCATCCAAATTTTCCATCTTATACAACAATTTCTAACAATAACCACTCAATTTACTCTCCAATTTTTGAAACTCCCACCCATGCTAGGGAGATCACAGTGTAAAATCAGATGTTCTTGTGGTTTTTTAAAATGGTTTATAAACAAAACAGACAATGAGAAAGTCAATATTGTGGTATAATAACTTATTTTTGAATCATTATGACAAACAAAACATCACATTAGCTCACAGAATATATCTAATGCTATAAGGACCTCAGATGATAACAAAGTTTTGAATCATGATAACTAAGTGACAACCAAAACAAATTTGTAGCCACAAGAAAAAAATCACAACAACTCGCAGAATATATCCAAGGTTGCAATGAACCCCATACATATTGATGGACCTCATCGAAATTTTAGTGCACAAAGAACACCACCCTAGAAATTCTATACTCTTGATCAATTTAGAATAACCTAAGATGTCTAGATTGGATGTCGAAGTGGGTGGTACAATAATTGAGGATCATTCTTAAAGGGTAATGGAATTTAGATACTCTACCCTTCCACCAAAGCTATAAAATGTGAGACTTGTAGATTATAGTTTTACAAAATTGACACTATTTGATTAAGAATAAATTACAAACATAGGGTATTTAAAAAGTAATAAGATGAAGGTACATGAGGGCAATGGTAATTAATGTGATTATTTGTACTATTTTTATTTAAAATAGTAATTTGTCTTTGTATTATTTTAAATGAATATTGTTAAATGTGTTGTACTATTCTTATTTAAAATGGTCATTTGTATTTGTATTTTTTAAATGAATATTGTTAAATATGTAATTGAGTAAAATGTATTAAATTGATCTTCTAATTTTTAAGATATTTATTTAAAAAATAAAATTCTGGTGAGTTTTGGTTTATTAAGCTTTACTCTAGATGTGCATAGAATGAGTCTATCTCAAGTCCCAAACAAGATTATTCTTTCTCTTCATATTATAGCTTGCACTTTGACACTCCTCCTCTCCTCCTCCTTGCACAAATTTAAACCACGAGGCACAAGGTAGTTGTTGCATATAGGAACATTTAGATATGATAAGAAAAATGTGATAATCTATTGTAATTTTCTCTACAAATTTGATGGAAAATATGTCGTAAATGTTGAAAATTTCATGGTTAATGTAGTATAAGCTACATGCAAATTTACAGTCTTGTATACAATATTGAGAAAGCTCTGCCCAATATCCAACACTATAGAGCAAGACATGTTCACCAATTCAACAGTTGCTTCCAAATCTCTCATTACTAGAGTTGTTTTCTGAATAAACTTGTTTTTACAACTCTTGAACTGATGAAAGCCATCATTGTTACATATAGGAGCATTTAGATCTGATAAGAAAAGTGTGATATTATGTTATAATTTTCTCTGTAAATGCGTTGTTAGTTGTTTTCTCAATAAACTTGTTTTTACTGCTCTTAAGTGATGAAATCCATCGTTGTTGCATATAGGAGCATTTATCTCTGATAAGAAAAGTGTGATACTATGTTATAATTTTCTCTACAGATGTGTTGGAGTTTTTTTCTGAATAAAACTGTTTTTACTTCTCTTAATTGATGAAATTCATCGTTGTTACATATAGGGGAATTTATCTCTAATAAGAAAAGTGTGATACTTTGTTATAATTTTCTCTACAAATGCAATGGAAAGTGTGCCATAAATGTTGGCAATTTCATGGTTAATGTAATATAAGATAAATAAAAATTCATTTCTTCTACACAAGATCAAGAAAGCTATGTCAAGTAGCCAACACCACATAACAAGACATGTTCGCCAACTCCATAAATGCTACCAAATCTCTCTCGATGTTGGAGATATTTTCTCAATCACCTTATTTTTACTACTCTTAAAGTGATGAAAGCCACCTCTCCATACATTTTATATTGTTTGCTGTTGTGTAGCCAACTCCAAAAATAGAAGAAAAGAGATATCAACGCCTTAGAAATAAGCCACTTCGAGGGGGCAACCTCCAATACATTACATAAATGAAAAATTCTTGGATGATACAATTTACAAAACCTCATTTCTATATATAAGAGTCCATGGGGCCATAATGTAATCCTAGTGGGGCCACAATGTAATCCTAGCCGACCTAACAATAATAATTTAAGGGCACAATAATAACAATATGGGGGTTACAAGAGTACAATAATAACAATAAGGGGGTTACACTAACAATAATAAGGGACTATACTAGTAATATAGGGACCTAACATGCCCCTCTCCTTCAAAAAAGTGTTGTCCTTAATGCTTGAGTAGCTCTGGGTGCTTCTGTATAAAATTCTCATCTTCCCATGTAGAATCTTCTGTGGGTAAGTTCTTCCACTTGATGAGATGCTCTGAAATTGATCGGTTCCATAGCTGTCGAGTTCTTGTTTCCATGACTGCTTCAGGTTCCAATATGATTTTTCCTTCCTCATCAAGTTCTGGCAATATTTTTTGAACTGGAAGATTTTCACCTATAACCTTCTTTAAGCATGAAACATGGAAAACTGGATGCACTCGCGAAGAAGCGGGAAGCTCCAATTTGTATGCCATAGTACCAATCTTTTGCAACACCTTGTAAGGACCATAGTACTTTGGCGATAATTTATTATCCTTCTTAGCTTGCTTGAGGGACATTTGTTTGTATGGTTGTAGCTGTAAAAATACCCAATCTCCTACATCAAAACTTCTCTCGCTGTGATGTTGATCTGCCTGTTGTTTCATTCGATTTTGTGCCAAATTCGGGTTATCCTTTAAGAGTTGGAGAACTTCTTGTTGATGCTCGATGTGATCTTCCACTGCTTGAACCTTCGAATTTTCTCTTAAAGATGATGTGATGGATGGTGGATGATATCCATAAAGTGCCATAAATGGGGTCATTTTTGCTACAGTATCGAAGGAAGTGTTATACCACCATTCAGCTAGAGGTAACCACTTGACCCATTGTGTTTGTTTATCAGATACAAAACAACGAAGATATCCTTCCAAACATTTATTTACTATCTCTGTTTGACCATCGGATTGAGGATGATAAGATGAGCTATGAGCTAATTGAGTACCCAAACAAGAAAATAACTCCGTCCAAAAATTTCCAGTAAAAATGGGATCTCTGTCGCTCCCAATAACCCTTGGGCTTCCATGTAGCTTTTGAATTCTGTCCATAAATGTAGTAGCAACTGTACTTGCTTTAAATGGATGAGATAATGCACAAAAGTGTGCATACTTGGTAAGTCTATCAACTACCACCATGATGACACTCTTTCCTTAGGACTTAGGTAAACCTGTGATAAAATCCATTGAAATCTCCTCCCAACGTTGACTTGGAATGGATAAAGGTTGTAGAAGTCTTGGGGTCTTAATTGTTTCCACTTTATTCTGCTGGCAAACCAAACATTCCGCCACAAACTTTTGAATATCGGATTTAAGGCCATCCCAAAAAAATTCTTTCTTCACCCTGTGGTAAGTTTTTAAAAATCCTGAGTGTCCTCCTAAAGGAGAAGTGTGCAATTCGAGAAGAATCTTTTGTTTTAGTTGGGAATTCTTACAAAGATATAAGCGATCTTTGTACCATAAGGAATCATTTTTCCAACTAAATGTATCAGATGTACTAGGATCTTGCTGCAACTTTTGAATGAGTTTCCATACATCTTTGTCCTTCTTCCATTCATCTCTTGCTTTGGTTATCAAATCTGGATGGATAATAGAAATGGCACAAAGCAATGCTTCCACCTCTTCATTCTTTCTTGAGAGTGCATCTGCAACAACATTAAGCTTTCCTTTTTTGTAGATTATTTCAAAGTCATAACCCAACATCTTTGTGACCCATTTTTGCTGCTCTTCTAAAGATAGTCTTTGTTTCAAAAAGTGTTTAAGACTATCATGATCATTTTTTACCTTGAAGTGTCTTCCCATTAGGTAAGTTGTCCATTTCTTTAGTGCATGTAGTATTGCTAACATTTCATTCTCATAAATAGGTTTCTGTAAATAATTTCCTTTGATTGGACGACTTTAAAAAGCAATGGGTCTTCCTTCCTGCATTAAAACAACACCAATTCCATTCCCTGAGGCATCACATTCCACAATAAATGTTTTTGTGAAGTCTGGCGTAGCTAAGACCGGTGCTAGGCACATTGCCTCTTTAAGATGTTTAAAGGCCTTAGTTGCTTCAGGAGTCCATGAAAATGCATATTTCTTCAATAATGTTGTTAGAGGTGCTGCTATTCTCCCATAACTCTTAACAAACTTGCGATAATACCCTGTTAACCCGAGAAATCCTCGCAACTTCTTTATGGTTGTGGGGACTTTCCATTCCTTAATGGCTTTAATTTTGTTAGGGTCTACTTTAACACCCTCGTGAGATACAATATGACCCAAATATTCCACCTCTTGTACTCCAAAAAAACATTTGGATGTTTTTGCATATAATTGTTTCTCCTGCAATAGTTTGAGCACCCTGTCAACATGTTCAACATGATCCTTCCAAGACCTGCTGTAGATTAGTATATCATCAAAAAATACTAGCACAAATTTTCTAAGGAAGGGTTTGAAAATGGAATTCATCAACCTTGAAATGTAGAAGGTGCATTGGTAAGGCCAAAAGGCATGACCAAAAATTCATAATGACCCTCATGAGTTCGAAATGCTGTTTTTGGAATATCTTCAGTCTTCATTCTAATTTGATGATATCCTGAACGAAGATCCAACTTGGTAAAATAAATTGCTCCATGTAATTCATCCAATAATTCATCAATCACAGGAATGGGAAATTTATCTTTAATTGTGAGCTTATTTAGCTCCCTATAATCCAGACACATTCGCCATGATCCATCCTTCTTGTGTACCAATACTACAGGATCAGAGAAATAACTTTGACTAGGTTGAATTATACCCGCCTCTAACATTTCTGCAATCATACGTTCAATTTCGCTCTTTTGGACGTAAGGATATCTATAACGCCTGATGTTTGGAGGAACACTTCCTGGAATCAAATCAATAGCATGATCATGATCACGAATAGGTGGGAGTCCTTTGGGAGTTTCAAACACCTTGGAATGATTGTCCAAGACTTGTTGGAGATCTGCAGAAATAGATGATTTTGATGTTGGAACTTCTAGTGAGCATAATTGTGCAATTACACCTCATTGTTCTTTCTTTAGAAGCTTTGTCATGACATTAGAGTTTATTATCTTTCCCGGCTTCCCTACAATACCCCGTAATTCGACTTCCTTTCCTTCTGAAAAAAATTTCAAGAAAATTTCTTGAAAATTAAAAGCTACCGTCCCCAAAGATTGTAACCATTTTACTCCTAGTACAACATCAACACCTCCCATAGGAATGGAAAGCATTGGACTAGTCAATACATATTCCCCCATGGTTAGCTTGATATTATGGCATTTTCCGGAGCAATTTATAGTTCCTCCATTAGCAACCATCACTTGACATTCTGGTGCTGGGTATAGGAAACAATTTAATTCCTTGGCTACCTTACAATGAATAAAATTATGGGTGCTAACTGAATCAATCAACACTATTACCTTTTTCTTCTTGATATGTCCTTCTATCTTGAGAGTTTGAGGAGTGGTAATTCCTGCCAGTGCATTACACGATATGGTCGGATTCATTTCTTCCTCTTCTAGGGATGGTTCCTGGTGTATATCCTCTTCTTGTTTATTTTCTTCTTCCTCTTCACAATCTATGTAAAATAATTTCTTCTCAGCACACTTATGACCTTTAGTGTATTTTCTATCACAACTGTAGCAAAGCCCTTTTTCTCTTTTTTCTTCCAATTTTTGTGGTGTCAACCTTGTAGGTTGTGGAAATCTAGCCGTAGAAACACTTCCTTCTTTATAGAAGTGAGTGGTAGGCTTCCTTGTCACCATAATTTTACATTCAATTTTTCTTGCCAACCTGAATGCCTTCTCCAATGAATCAGGTTCCAAAACGCGAACTTCATGTTGGATGTTATCCTTTAAAGCACCTATGAAGAGATCAATCCTGTGTTCCTCTAGAATATCAGTTACCCTTATATTCAATTTTTGGAAGTCCTCAATGTGCTCCCCCACTAAACCCTTTTGTTTGAGATTTATCAATTGGCTAAAGAAGGTGTTGCTCTTTGTATCCTCATAATGTGCTATCATTTCCTCTGTAAAAATTGACCAAGTGACAATATTTTTACGGGAGCAAAGCCATCGATACCATACAAATGTATTTTTTTCTAAATGTAAAGGTCCATTGCGTACCTTTTGTGTGTTTTGCACGTTATGGAGATCAAAATATTGCTCCATATGTAGTATCCATGTTACAGGATCCTTTCCATCAAACTTCCTCATCTCCATTTTTGGAATATGGTGGTTCTTCCCGCCAACATTAGAGATTATGAAATCACGATTAACATTTATTTTGTTCACATCATGAGTTTCTTCTACTATCTTTTCACGATTATGAAACATTTCTTGTATCAACTTTGTCAAACCTTTCATGTCTACTTTTAGAGCATTCTTCATGTTTTCTATGTTGTCTTTCATGTCATCCATCTTAGCTTCCATGCCATCCATCTTAGCTTCCACGCCTTTCTTCAAAACTTCCATTTCATTTTTTGTTGCTCTCTGCGAGAGAGAAATTTGGTGCACTTGCTCTTGTAATTTTGATAGATCGTGTTGCAATTATTCATCTTCATGAGGCATAGTAGAGCCTTCTGAAGGCTTAATGGGTGTTGAATTATTTTTACAAGGCATTTTTTAGAACCCAATACTGATATCTATTCTACAATATGCCCTTGGAATCAATTCAAATTGATTTTTCAAACAACACTTATGCAATTCGGAAAAAAATACACACATTTTTCTTGCTTTTGAGGAGCTTGATATTGAAATTGGATTATCTCTGTGATTTTGGCACTTCAATATCTGAAATTCCGCACTGAAGTAGCCCTCTGAATTATCTTTTGAATTCCACAGTTCTGACCTGATTTGGATTCTCCAAGACAAATTTATGTCCAATCTCCCACAATGACCTAATTATGGACTGGTTCAGTAGAGAAAACTTGTACGACTTTCCACATGTCATTGTTTCATCCTTCACCTCTGAAATTGATAACCAAGAAACTACAGTCTGTGTACTTGCGACCACATTTTACGACACTCCAATCCGATGCTCAGAGAGAGAGTTATTGAAATTTTCCCACGATCATCTCTTTGAGATGAAATTCAGGAGCCTGAAAAAGCACTATCTTCCACAGATCATATCTCCAAAAATATTTTGAACCAAGCTCTGAAATTTTTTGAAACTTTTCCTTAGGAGTTCATATTTGCACCCTAAAAATTTCAGATTCTGAACCTTCATAGAAAAAACATTATAGTGCAAATGCCACGATGACTTGTTTAGGAGCCTGAAACAAGACCTAACTTCCACAGCTCATATCTCCAAAAATATTGCGAACCAAGCTCTGAAAGTTTTAGCCAATCTTACTCGAGATTTCATCTTCACACCCTAAAAATTTTAGCTTTTGAAACTTCGTATAAAAAACGTTATAGTGAAAATGCCATGATGACCTGTTTGGAGCAGCGAAACCCTAGAATCCAAAGCTCTGATACCCAATGTTGTGTAACCAGCTCCAAAAATAGAAGAAAATAGATATCAACGCCTTAGAAATAAGCCACTTCAAGGGGACAACCTCCAATACATTACATAAATGAACAATTCTTGGATGATACAATTTACAAAACCTCATTTCTATATATAGGAGTCCATGTGGCCATAATGTAATCCTAGTGGGCCACAATGTAATCCTAGCCGACCTAACAATAATAATTTAAGGGCACAATAATAACAAAATGGGGGTTACAAGGGTACAATAATAACAATAAGGGGGTTACACTAATAACAATAAGGGACTATACTAGTAATATAGGGACCTAACATTTGCACAAAGAACAAAAAAACCAACTTCATATCAACGATATTGAAAAAACAAGAACATGGCAGACACGAGGGACATCAGTGGTAAAGAAAAATGTGATATTTTGAATATTTTCAAAGGTCATGAAGGAAATAATACATAGGTGACTCAATAGGAATTGATCGAGATTAAATATGGAGGAGCTGCACCCAAAAGCTTGACCTTTGATTTTGAAGGTAGAAAATCATGATCTATTTCTTTATTCATGAGGCATTTATGTTGGCATGATCAGACAAGTTATTTTAACTTAACTTCAACATGAGCCTCACCAGTTTGCCAAGAGCTCAAGGAAGCAATATTGAATTAATATTTCACTACTTGCTTCCATGGAAGAAAATTTTGATTTTCATTCCTCCACAATGGCTCCTTCTCTACAACATCTTATTTCTTCTAGGCTACTCTTTCCTATCCTATTTCCTTACGGCGTTTCTTTTGCAACATGTGGTTCAATTTCTAGTATAACTTTATTTTAAATTATTACTAGCTCAATCATATAAATTAAATTGGTGATACACCCATAGGATGAATCCAGTAGTAAACATCAAAATAGTTACTAATACTTAATACATGATAAATCTCATGTTGTTAAAATTAAAAAATCACAAAAAATCACTAAAGTATAATTTTATTTTAAGTTATTATTATTATTAATAAATAAGAAAAATAATTAATATATGAGTTAAACATATATAAGTTTGAAAAACATGGAAAACGATTCTTAAAATGAAGAATCACCCCCATTTTATGATGCTATTCTTAATTAAATAGGCTTTGTTAAAATAGCATGGGCCAATACCATGGGTTATCAATTTACCACATTCCGAAAAAGTTATACCTCACTTCCTATGAATTTTTTTCAATTAATCAATTTAATTAAATGGGGAGAATGACATAACTACTTCAAAGATAAATCTCAACCTTTGATTTATGTATACTACTGTGAATATTCTAAAATATTCCATTTAGGTTAAATATCTACAGTGTAATTAATAATTATTTATAATTAAATTAAAATTTGGGAATCTGTAATCCAACATACACATGCCTATCAAGATAATTATTAATTATAATAAAAATTTGAAAAAAAATAGAACAAGATTCCGATTCATAAAGATTTACCTTCAATTTACTTTGGAGATTCTTAATTTCTAAATAGGCTTTATTACAATAGCATGGGTGAATACCATAACTTATCAATACCACATGACTGTAAGGTCCCACCTTACCTACCATAGTTATTATATTAAATCAAAATGCGATATATATATATATATATCTATATATATATATATATATATATATATATATATATATATATATATATATATATATATATATATATATATATATATATAAATTTTTTTATTTATTTATTATTATTCTTTATTTTATTTTATTTATTATTATTATTATTATTATTATTTTTATATATAGAAGTTATTGGTGTCCTTTACACTACACCCTGAATTCTATCAACTTATCTTCAAAGCTACCAAGTTCAAGGTTTATCAAGATCCAAAAAAAACTACAACCATAATACTTGCTTCTCAAGACTAAAATCACCTTTAAAATATAAATTGTTTAGTGTGATGAATAAATGTCAACCTTTATGATTAAATGTGTTCAAGAGTGACTAATAACATGCTTATGAATTATTTTCTTAAAAGGATAATTTAAATTATATAGAGTGGGCATCCCATAATTAGGAATTCATATGTGAGCTGATATTGCAACAAATTACTTACTGCAATTTTGACTTTTCAGCTAGACCCTTTAACTCAATGAGTTATTACGCTAGAAATACCTTGATTGCAAATCTTAAATTAACTTAAGCCTTTTGTTTTATGGACGGTATAGATTCAACAATGAATATTTATATTAAGCAATTGATATGATATCTACTTAATTTATCTATAATAATTTGATATTCTACATGTTTTTCTTTCTCATAGTCTATATGAATCCTACATGTGTCATCTTCAAGGTTCTATAGTATGTTGAGCTTGCCAAGCTATAAATAGAACACACATTGGTTGTATACACAACAATGATGGTCCATCCCATATCACAATCAAATTGGCATACAATAAGCATAAAATAATCCACATACAATTGTTAGTAAAATTACGTAACAAAACATGATGTTATATATAAGACCCACTCTTATGCAACAAAACATGACGTTATATCTAAAACACACTCTTACATCCCACTTGATTTATGTCTTCTCAATCCATTTTTCCTCTTTTCATTCCATAAGATATCCTTGCAATCAAAATATTTAGGATCTATCTTTAGTTTTTACTAAACGTTTACTCTTTAGGAAAAAAAATACAATTTGAGGTTCAAGGCACCATTTTTGTTTTGTTTTGTTTTTTTTTTTAACTAACAACCTAAGGTTAAATACAGTCCTCATTGACCCACTTATGTATTATATATCATTCCTTTAGTTTGCATAATCTTCATTATTATTCACTTCTCTAACTTTAGAATCAATTATGAAATGACTTAGTTAGAAGATCTTCATTTTGAAAGTAGATTAATGATATATTTTTGAAAGTGGCTTGTAATCAATAACAACTCTCACAATTATGAAAATATGGTAACCTTGATAACTTTATGTCAATTTGTTTTCCAACTATGAAATCAATCATGATTTATATTCAGTAATTAATCAAATTATTTGATTTCATATCTTATTCCTTACTATTAATACATACACAACAACAAGCTATGAAAACCATACATTTCTCAAAATGTGACGAATCTTGTTAAATTTACATAAGATTTAGACTATCACAAGGGAATTTCTAGCCTAAAGTTAGACCCCCCCTTTTTTTTTAAGGATAATTACCACCCTCTCAAATTATTACAACATTTTGTAGGACTAATAAATACTCAAACAACTACACATCCCAACAAAAAAATTCCTAAATCCAACAATCTCTTCCATTCCACATACAATACACTCATCTTAGGCTTCTAAATCATGCAAGAATTACAATTAATCAAAATGTGATCTCACTGTCCTTCAATTTCTACCTCAAAAATATCACAAGCACATATTCTTGTAAAACAAGAACTCAACTAAGCTTTTCATTAATCACATGGCCTTTTTTTTCTCTTTTTTTTTTCTTTTTTTTTCTTTAATTTCAAATAAAACAAGTTCTCACCGCATAAAATATTTACCTTCTAAACATGTTATTCTCTTCACAGTTTATAAACAATTTGAATTTTGACGCGATCGCCAAACTAGCAATAGCTTAGAGCAATACATGAGTTCAATCCTCATAATTTCTCTAATTAATTTGGTTAAATAGAATGCAAGCAATATTCAACTGATAAAATCATTAAAAAGACTATTATGTCTTTCCTAGACTTAATTTGTCTTAAGCCAATAGAAAAGTTATTTCATCAACTTATCACAATAAACTTTTTCTACATTTCAAGAATTTGAAAGTCATTTTAATTCTACCTAAAGTCAATACATACAAAAGGATTCAATATATCTAATTCACACTTCCATATATTAAAATCAATTATTCCAAACATTCTAAACCACCTAATGGTGTTTAGTATACCAATCTTAGTATCTTCATTTGTAATAAAAATAAAATAATGGATTTAAAGCTCAAGCAAATTTGTGTTACAAATCTCTATCCATTTAACTTTAATTACACATAATCACTCCTTAATCATGAATATCATATTCCATCAAAATATTCTAACCAGAAGAATTACTTAGCTCATAGATATATTTTAGTATGGATTCCACACCCATACCTTACCTAATTACTTATCTCATAGATATATACTAGTATGGATTCCACAACCATACATTTTCTCATAGATATATGCTAGTATGGTTTCCACACCCATACACTAGATCATAGATATATGTTAGTATGGATTCCACACCCATACATTTTCTCATAGATATGTGCTAGTATGGATTCCACACCCATACATTAGCTTAAGGAAAGCATAACAATCAAGTGTTCCTTAAAATGGCTTCCACAACCCTTCATGCACCAATCATTTAAGCCTCTTTTTATTAGGAAGGTCATACCTCAACCTAGTATTTGAGTAATTCAAAGGTATTTGATGCCTAATGTCAGCCCAGAATACATAAAGTCATGTCAAAGTAATCAAATAAATTTCATTCTTACGCATTAAGAATGTATTCCCAAATCATATTTTAACACCTCTAATTACTACACATACATTACTCTTGAATCTACATTCACAGTTAAAAGTGACATCCTTCAAGGTAGTTTTTAGTTAATTTTCCTTTAGTGTAGGTAAAAAAAGATTCAAAATTATGATGATGAACTCAATCATCATGTTAATGGAATCTCAACCTTACACTTGTTACTCATTCCCAAAGCATACAGACCAAGGTCATCATACCATAGTCCAGATTAAGCCAATATTCTTCTTGGTAGATACGATTTCGGCTAGTAAAGATGGCTACTAAGCCCATATCACATTGAAAATGATGCATTAAAAATATATGAAACCATCCATTCACTCACTCATCGATTGAAAATCAAGTTATTCACATACTTGGGTTTAACCCCAACTTTCTCAAGCACATCCTTTCCCAGCATGTCTTTAAGCATTTTAACATATTGTTGATAATGTGTCTTAACAAAAATATAAATGAATATAAGGGACTTTATTTATTTATTTCATGAGTCACTAAATGACATAATGATAATAATATCCTCTATGCAACCAATATGCTTCCAAGTCAAGATATACAACAACTCAACATGCATGCAAAATCAACATTCATACATCATCAACCTACAAGTAAGCATGTTGGCCCATTAGGCCCTAGCGTTGTAACTCGCTTTGATACCATATGTAAGGTCCCACCTTACCTACCATAGTTATTATATTAAATCAAAATGCGATATATATATATATATATTTTTTTTTTAATTTTTATTTATTTATTTATTATTATTATTCTTTATTTTATTTTATTTTATTTATTATTATTACTATTATTTTTATATATAGAAGTTATTGGTGTCCTTTACACTACACCCTGAATTCTATCAACTTATCTTCAAAGCTACAAAGTTCAAGGTTTATCAAGATCCAAAAAAACTACAACCATAATACTTGCTTCTCAAGACTAAAATCACCTTTAAAATATAAATTGTTTAGTGGGATGAATAAATGTCAACCTTTATGAACCACAATTTACAATAAGCTAATTGTTAATTCTGTTGTAATTAAATGTGTTCAAGAGTGACTAATAACATGCTTATGAATTATTTTCTTAAAAGGATAATTTAAATTATATAGAGTGGGCATCCCATAATTAGGAATTCATATGTGAGCTGATATTGCAACAAATTACTTACTGCAATTTTGACTTTTCAGCGAGATCCTTTAACTCAATGAGTTATTACGCTAGAAATACCTTGATTGCAAATCTTAAATTAACTTAAGCCTTTTGTTTTATGGACGGTTCATAAACGTAATTAGATGCAACCCTTGAACATTATGAAAACCAATTTACAAGTATGGAATGTACAGCCATTGAGGCATTTTGTCAAACACTTACAACCATTATCTCTTTAAGGTGTTTTCACAACAATTAGCTAACATGAATCCAAAGTTACATGACTTCATTTTTTTTATTTTGTAAGTAGTGTCAATAATTGAACTTAAGATATTAGTAGACTATCAGTCATATTCATTGTTGAATCTATACCAATGAATATAAATATTTAGAAATTTCAAACATAGCTCACAATATTGTAAGGTACAGCCATTGAGGAATTTTGACAAATAGTTGGCAGTCATAAAATAAGTTGTCGTAAGGTTATTTAAATTTTCAAATTATTAACCATTTATACTTTAAAAACCATTTCCAAGTGGTTAGCCTATATCAGATTCATCACTATAAATTATCAGGCAGTTCCAATATAAAAAGAACCAAACAGCAAAACAAAACAACAGGCGGTTCTACATGCAACAACAAATCTGCAAAACAGAGCAGATCTGGGAATTGATGTCCGAAACCTTGATTTTGGAAATCAAAGTTGGGGTGAAATGGCCTATTGGCACGGATACCCCCTGAAGTGGAGCTGAATTGCAACAGGGACGCCCAGAAATGTGATTCTTTAAAACAACAAAATTTATAGCCTAAATGTTTCATTTATGACTTTTGTCAAACATATGGGATGAAAACTTACAACTACACCTCTGCATGAGGAAAAACAACCCAGAGTTATGCTACTAATATATGCCCATTGAAATCACACATTTCTAAATCCACCATATGAGTTCTTGAAACATTTTACCACCCACAAGCTAATTCATTTGACATGAGTGACAAGATTTTTGCACCAATTGCTACAATTTAACAAACACATGGAAGCCCTGAATGCTACAACCATTAAGGCTTTCTGTCAAAATTCTGATAGTACTATTACAACAGCTTGAATAACAAAACATTGAAGAATATGAAACATAAGCCATAACTAAAATTTATCTCCAACTTACCTCAAGCATTTGATCTTCCAAACTATACTTTAGTTGCCATTATTTTTGCATTTTCTTTTAAGGGTTGATTCTATAATTCCTCCAAGCATATTTTGGGCACATGTCCATTTTATTACTTCTGATGTAAGCTGCAAGTTAGCACTTATTCGTGCATAAATAAATTTATAACATTACTCATTCACAGATTTTGTCAAACACTTTGCAAACTATCCTAAAACCATTTATAAAACATGCATCTATTAATTACTTGAAACAGAACCATAAATCGTGAAATACTTACCCAAGTCCTTTTGAATTTATTTATTGAAATTACCTTCAACAATATTTGGCTTTCCTTTCTCAAATGCTACAATACCAAGATTAGTACCATAAACTATACCAATAATAACTCCAATATTGAGATCTAAACATCCATACATATAGATTGATCTAGCCTTCATTTTTAACTAATCAATAATATTTTAGATGACATAAGCCTAAACCAAAATTAGATGCTTACAACAATTTAAAAGTCTACCTTTTATTTTATGTTTAATCTATACTATAATTTTAGGACAATGGAAATTATACCTGAAGAGATATTCAGCTCCAATCGTTGAGAATATGATCCACCTTCGATACCTTAACCAACTAACCAACTCATTTGAACCATCCGGTTTTCCACCCAACCATATCCAGGGAGAACTCCTCCCCCTGGAACCCCCGAGCTGTAAAAGCTCACAACCAGTACCAAAATACAACAATAGAGAGAGAGATGCAAGGAAAACTAATGAAGATAGTTTTCACTTCCTTTAAATACCACTCATGTTCAACCTCAATAGATACTTAGTAGATTAGTAAGAAATTCAGATTTTTTTTTTGGAAGTAATTGGATACTCTCCATATCTCTCCCTTTCACAATATTCCTCAAGTCTCTTCCACTCTTGGCATTACCCCTTCTCCCCCCAAATGAGAATACATGAGACTCATATATAGGAGGAGCAACAAATTCATGTCATAAAGGAGGATTAATATGTATGCATTGTATTCCTTTTAGAGGAGTGTAACTTATGCCATTAAGGAGAGGTATGCATGCCTTATTTAAGGAGAGTGTAACATATGCATTAAAGTGAGTGTAAAAGGAATATTTTATGACACATATTTAATGAGTGTAAGAATATTTTATGACATATATTTAATGAGTGTAAGAGGAATATGCCATTCCTTGATGAGTGCACAAAAGAGAGTGTAATGTAACATTTAAAATAGAGAGAGTTACATAGAGCCATGAGAGTCATGAAGGAGAGAGGTGTGAAGTGATTGAGGAGATATAATTTCCTTTTAATAATAATATCATAGTCTCATAAAAGATAATAATAATATTAATAATGTTAATAATATTGAGGATTAAGTCGAGATTGAACTATTACTGTTAATTAATCATAATTTAAGTGATTTTCCTTCAAGTATACTTGTTTACCCATTGATTGGAGGTGAATTACTATTTTTGGAAAGTCATACTTGAAATGGTAGACATGACTTTCTATTTTTAGAAAGTCACTCCAAAATTGTTAGGAATGAGATTATTAAGGAAATTCATCTATGAGTTGCCCATGAGTGGTATTTTTCTTCCGGATAATAGGGATTCCGCACCCCTATTGTATGCATCTTCATGCCTTAGTAGATTGAGGACTTCGCGCCCTGATCTACTCTAAAGATCCAAGATTCCACACCTTGATCTTTTTAAATATTCAGGACTCCGCGCCCCAAACACTTCCTTATAGATTCAAGACTCCGCGTCTTTATATTTCATGGATTTAGGACTCCGTGTCCTAATCCTTTTATCATATATCCAAGACTCCACATCTTTATATTTCATGGATTTAGGACTCCGCACCCTAATTTCCATGGCTTCTCATCTATTCTGCTTTGAAACTCTGCGTTTCACCTTAAGGTACTGATTGTGAGCTCATACCCATCTGATGGTTCGTTGGTAAGGTCTTCTTCCAAGACCTGCACACATCACAATATCATTGATCAAATAAATCAAATGAATTTCATAATTAACTTATTCAAATTTTACCAAATATTGTGCATGACTTCCACAGTCATTTTGGTTTTGGAGAAATGACTTCCACAGTCATTTATAACTTGAGCATCCCTGTTGGCAATGACCAAGTCCCCTGCCACATCATGCTTAGTACGATATTACGCACATATAATCATACAAGTCATGTATCATACATAACTCATAATTAACCATATGTTCCACCTAATCATGATCATCCATGGATTTGTGTCTAAATTATGAATCACCATTAATGTTATACACCTATGTCCAAAATAGGATACCAAAAGAGAAAACATCGCGAATATGCTCTTAACCAAAATCAATTCTTGTGCACGCAACCATAGATATTATCATAAGCACACAACAACCAAGTGACCCAAACCAGGTCATAGCATATTAGCATGTACATAAGTCTTTCATACATAATATTATATCATTATATCAAAATCACCATCTCTAAGTGTCATCAAAGTTATCTCACTAAGAA
>CM076576.1:149825502-149947394 GCA_034641835.2 Pinus albicaulis
TTCAGACAGATGTTCGCCTCAATTCAGATCTAAGCCTTCCATAAGCAGATCTAGTAGATACAAGTACATTTCAGATCTAGATCCCCTTCTTCATCATTGGTGCATCATACATTCAGATTTATCATTCAAGTGTAACCGTTTCCATTCAGATCTACTTCAGAGAGAAGTATTCATTCAAGCTCAGACAACTTGCTCTCACACTCGTGATTTGCACAATGAATTTCTTCTCCTTATATAGGTTTATCCTTTTTCAATACCACGGGCCAAAGCAATACCATGAGCCTTCAATACCACGGGCCCCTTTTTCAATACCGTGAGCCAAAACAATACCATGAGCCTTCAATACCACGGGCCCCATTTTCAATACTATGAGCCAAAACAATACCATGAGCCCAAAACTACATTACTTCCGATGGTATTTTTGGACGGGGTCACATAGACGAATCATTACCCAATACAATGGGTCAATACCATGGTGGTTACCCCTGGTTTCCCACTTTATGAGCGCTTTTGCCCATACGCGACTTGGAACGTTGTTTCCTGCGTGCATACGCCACTTCCCTTAGACAGATCCGCGTATGCCTTGAGACATACTCTTTTCATCGTAGATCTAGCACATGCTGAATTCCTTTCTTCATTGCCTTCTGTACAAGACATATTCTATCAAGCACAACTTCATCCAGTAAGTTGCCATTATCTTCATCAAGTGGGTTGCCTTTCAAGGACAACACTCAACATCATATTGCTAACAAACATCATATCACATCAGATTTACATCATTTACCAAGTTCATTAGGTCAAGAGTAACTTCATCAGGTAGTTTGCCATCAAGGACAACACATGTCAACAGTCACATGTCTTCATCTTCATTCAGTGGGTTGCCATCAAGGACAACACTCTGCATCATATTTCCAACAGATGTGTGCACAATCATGGATATACGTCCAAGTAGACAGGTCATTGCAAAAGTGCATATGAAAAGCAATAGGATGTTTCCTCTCAAGATCAGAATAGACTTGAAGGAAGGAGGTGTTGTAGCAGTAGCCACACAAGAAGTCTTTCAAGAAGAAATGATGGATGAGAAATGGTTATGGAATTTGAGATTCGGACATCTCAATTTTGGAGGTTTGAATTTGTTGCATAGAAAAGGCATGGTAAAGGGATTACCACTCATAGAGAAACCAGACAGCCTATGTGAAGGCTGCATCTTTGGGCAAACAACACAAAGAATCATTTCTAGCAGGAGAGAGTATAAGGGCAAAGGCGCCTTTGGATATTTTCCACTCAGAGTTATGTGGACCAATGCAAACGCCATCATTAGCTGGAAATCGTTATGTTTTGACATTTATAGATGGTTACACAAGGAAGACATGGCTAAATTTCCTAAAACAGAAAATTAAATTGTTTAAAAAGTTCTACCACTTCAAAGCTCTTGTTGAGAAGAAAAGTGGACACTAAATAAAAGTGTTGAGAATTGACAGAGGTGGATGATATATCTCCAAAGACTTCCTACGTTTCTGCAGGGAGCATGGAATGCATAGGAAATCTACCACAAGGTATACATCTCAGCAAAATTGTGTAGCAGAAAGAAAGAATAGTACCATCATGGACATGGTAAGGAGTATGTTGAAGGAAAAGTGTTTTCCAAATGAGTATTGGGAAGAAGCTTTCAATTGTGCATCTTATATTTTAAATAGATGTCCAAGCAAAGCTGTTATGAACATAGTTCCAGAAGAAGCATGGAGTGGAACAAAGAAGGTTGTCACTCACATGAGAGTGTTTGGATGTGTGGCATATGCACATATCTCGGATCAGTTAAGGAAGAAGTTGGCCAGCAAGGGGGAGAAGTGTATATTTATTGGATATGGTGATGAATCCAAGGCCTACAACCTCTATAATCCATCAACCAAGAAGGTAATAATTAGAAAAAATGTTCAGTTCATTGAAGAAGAAGCTTGTGATGGAAGTTTAGAGAAGACATTGAATGTGAAGAAATGTATTTCACATGAAGACAAATAGGAATTGATTACAAAAAATAATTCCTCAATGGTGGCTCATCCTCCACCTACACAAGCTCAACAGAGCACACCGCAACCAAGCAATATAACAACAATGCAAAACCAAGAAAGTGCTTCTCCAAGCACACCACAGGGATCGACAACTCCATCGAGTTCAAGTGCAACTCCAATCACATCTTCAACAAATACAAGAAGACCAATATTCAGAAATTTAAGTGAAATCTATGAGCGAGGAGTTGATAATAATGTTGGTCTGAATTATTTATTTTCTTTATTTTTTCATGTTGATGACCCAATCCATTTTGAAGATGCAGTCAAATAAGAGAAATTGATTGAAGCAATGAATGAAGAAATAGGAGTAATAGAAAAGAATGACACATGGGAGTTAGTGGACCTCCCACAAGGAAAAGAAGTTATTGGAGTGAAATGGGTCTATAAGACCAAGAGCAACATTGAAGGCAAGATAGAAAGGCGCAAATCAAGACTTCTTGTCAAAGGATACAAGCAGCAACAAGAAAGAGACTATGAGGAAACCTTTGCACCATTTGCAAGGATGGAGACAGTGCGAACAATGTTGTTTATCAAATGGATGTGAATTCAAAATTCTTGAATGGAGTATTGAAAGAGGAGGTATATGTTGAACAAACTCCTGGCTATGAGATAGAAGGCCAAGAACACAAAGTGTGTAAGTTGAAGAAAGATCTTTATGGGCTGAAGCAAGCACCAAGAGCATGGTACAACAGGATTGATGCTTACCTAATAGACAATGGGTTTGACAAGTGTGATGGTGAACCCACACTCTACATCAAAGAAAATGACGGTAAAATCTTATTTTTGTTTTATATGTAGATGATTTCATTTTCACAGGAAATGATGTTTCTCTCAGTGCTGATTTTAAAAAAGTCATGAAAAGTGAGTTTGAAATGACTGACTTGGGCTTGCTGAGATATTTTTTGGGCATAGAAGTAAAGCAAACAGAAAAGGGAATTTTTATTTCCCAAGCAAAATATATTGAAGAAGTTTTAAGGGGGTTCAATATGCAGAATAGGAAAGTAGCAGCAACTCCAACTGTCATGGGGTTGAAGTTGAGCAAGGAAGATTGCAACAAGAATGTAAATCCGACATTGTACAAGAGCATGGTTGGCATTATAATGTATTTGACTGCAAATAAGCCTGATATAATGTATGCAATAAGTTTGACATCCGGATTCATGGAGACACCCAAGGAGACACATTAGTAGGCATGCAAGATAATATTGAGGCATGTGAATGGAACAAAGGATCATTTCTTCATCAACCTTCTCCAACTTCATTATGTCCTCATCACACCAAGCATCAATCCAACAACATCACTATACTTCATATATCCCAGAATTGAGAATCGAACAACATAACACTACATAAATTTCTTTCTCCCTTGCACTTAGATGAGTGCTCAATTAATAGGGAAATTGTAGGTAGTTTCTCAATAAATGATCTTGAATGGATTTTCAATAATAGATGATACATGTTTCTAGGTTCAATGGTGATCGATGAACATATGTATTCGAAGTATGACACCTATGAGATCTTCTAGAAGGCACTAGACATGTGGATATTCACAGAACGATGATGATTTCGCTCCCAGGAGACCAATTCACCCTTAAGTGATGGGAAGTTCTTTGCAGAGCACCCTTGCATGGGGTTAAGTTCTTTGCAATAGACTTAGGCCCATTCAGGGGAGCATTGATGAGTCAATGGGTGATTTTAACTATACTTAAAACATTGAAACTCTCATGAATTAAATCCATCAGTGGAATGACTTCTCTAGGGAATGATAGACCCTATTTGTATTGAATTAGGGGATGATAGACCATGTTCATATTGGTCTTAAGGATTACGCCCAAGTTGACCTATAACACATGTGGCATGCAATACAAGTTCGCTCTACTGAACCATTCCATAATTAGGTCATTATGGGATATTGGGCATAACTTTCCTTGAAAAATACAAATCAGGTTAGACCCATGGAATTGGAAATAAGATTTAGAGGGCTAATAAAGGACTGAAGATAAAATCTTGGGGATCCAAAATTACAGAGATACATCAGTTTGAATATCGAGCTCATCAAAGTCAAGAAAAAAATGTGTATTTTTTTTTTAATTGCATAAGTCTGGTTTGAAAAAATAGTTTGAAGTGATTTGAAGGGCATATTGAAGCATATATATCAGTATTGGGTTCTAAATGGAAACTAAAAATAATTCAAAACTCATTAAGCCCTCATAACGCTATAATATGACTCATAAAGAGGAAGAAGTGAAACATGATATATCAAAATTTCTTTGTCGCAAAGAGTAACAAAAAATGAAATTGAAGCTAAGCTGGATGGTTTGAAGAAAGTCGTGGAAGCTAAGATGGGTGATTTGAATAAAGTCATGGAAGCTAATATGTATGTTTTGAAGAATGACATGGAATCTAATATTGATGGCGTGGAAGCTAAGATGGATTTCATGGAAGCTAAGATGGATGGTATAGAAGGAAACATGGAAGCTAAGATTGATGGTTTGAAGAAAAGCATGGAAGTTAAGATGGATGGTTTGAAGAAAGGCGTGGAAGCTAGGATGGACGGTTTGAATAATGGCATGGAATCTAAGATGGATGGTATATAAGGAAACATGGAAGATTTGAAGAAAGACATGGAAGGTTTGAAGGAAGGTTTCGCAAAGTTGCTACAAGAAAATCTTCTTAATGGTGAAAAATAAATAGAGGAAAGTCATGATGATAACAAAAGAAATGTTAATCATGATTTCATATAATCTAATGTTGGATTTAAGACCCACCATATTCCAACAATGGATATGAGGAAGTTTGATGGCAAGGATATGATAACTTGGATACTACAAATGGAGCAATACTTTGAGCTACACAATACACAAACACACAAAAGGTACGCATTGCAACTTTATATTAAGAACAAAATCAGTTTGTATGGTATCGATGGCTTTGTTAAATTAAACCAGTGGTCACTCGGTCAATTTTTATGGATGAAATGATAACACATTATGAGGATGCAAAAAGCAACACCTTATTTAGCTAATTGATAAATCTCAAACAAAAGGGTTCAATGATAAAGCACATTGAGGACTTCCAAAAATTGAATATAAGAGTAAATAATATTCCAGAGGAACATAGGATTTTTGTCTTCATAGGGACTCTAAAGGATAACATCCAACATCAGGTTTGCCTTTGGGAACCTGATACATTGGAGAAGGCATTCAGGTTGGAAAGAAAAATTGAAAGCATAAGTATGGTGACAAGGAAGCCTACCACTCATAACTATACAGATAGAAGTGTTGCTACTCCTAGACTTATACAACCTACAAGGTTGACACCACAAAAATTGGAAGAAAAGAAAAGGAAAAGGGCATTATTATAGTTGTGATAGAAAATACACTAAAGGTCATAAGTGTGATGAGAAGAAATTATTTTACATAGATTGTGAAGAGGACGAAGAAAATGAACAAAAAACTTCAAAGAGGATATACACCAAGAACCAACCCTAAAAGAAGAATAAATGAATTTGACCATATTCTTTAATGCATTGGCAACGATTACCACTCCTCAAAATCTCAAGATAGAAGGACACATCAAGAAGAAAATGGTAATAGTGTTGATTAATTTAGGTAGTACCCATAATTTTATTCATTGTAAGGCAACCAAGGAATTGAATTACTTCCTATACCTAGCGCCAAAGTGTCAAGTGATGGTGGAAAATGGAGGAAATATAAATTTCTCTGGAAAGTGCCATAATATCAAGTGAAACATGGGGGAATATGTATTGAATAGTCCAATTATTTCCATTCTAAAAGGTGGTGCTGATGTTGTACTAGGATTACAATGGTTACAATATTTGGGGATGACATCTTTAATTTTCAAGAACTTTTCTTGAAATTTTTTTCGGAAGGAAAAGGAGAATATAGATTAGGATGGAAAATGAGTGTGTATAGACTATATAATGCATGTGTTTTATGTGTGTGTTTGGGTGTGTGTTAAGGCCCTCATAGTGGGCCCTAATAGTCGACCATATCATTTTAACGTTTCACTTTCTTTTATGATTTTAAAAAGTATAAAATATACATTAAAAATATGGAAATTTGTGATGGACATTATCATTATGTTATCTACACTCATATATATTCGTTTCAAAAAAATATACATTCTGTTGAGATTTTGGGTAGCATCGGATTTGCTCTAGATCCAAAACTTTGTGGAGGGGCTAGAACACATGAGATCTCGAAGACCTGAAAATCATTTGGAGAAATTCCATACGGTGTAAAATTTATTCAAATAATTAAATTTGTTAATGGGGACCCTAAGTCTAACTTAGGGAAATTGAAAGATTAAAGTGAATTAATTTACACATTTGGTCAGAATGTTGTAAGTGACGTGGATCCAGATTTCTCTAATATTAGTCATTGATTAGAGATTAGATCACGGTCATTGATTTCTCAACAAGAAAAGTATTAAAGGAATCTTTGGGATCAATTGGAGAACATACACATTGCAATAGAACTTGAGCTAAGTCAAAATTCTTGGGCGTGGTTTGCTGAGAATTTTCGAGTGAGCTTGCAGTAATGGAGAGGGGCAGATCAACAAGGGATGTTCTGATTCGAGGCCGAGAATACATAAATCAGAGAGGCATATCCATACCAGGTAGCGCAGAGGCCAGCAGGACAGACGTAGCCCAACCATGCTGACGATGATACAACGTAGAGAGGGACACTGACACTTTTGGGTGACGCAGAGGAAACGTAGAGGCCTTCAGGGTGACATAGGGGCAACTTGTGATACGTAGAGGCTACGCTAGGTAGGAGGGGCTAACGCAAAGGCTATAAGAGCTACGTTGGAAATCCAGTGGGCCAAAAAGGGCTTGTATTCAGTGATTCCTAAAGAGTTTGAATCGGCTATATTTTTTGTCTTCGAGTGATAAGGTACAACTGTTGTGAAATTCTGTCTGGAAAACCACTACTGGTGCCCTTGATGTATCCAGATTCTTCTTAATAATAAAACCCTCTAAGAGTCGTTGCACTGGTTTTCCAGCAATGGGTTTTTATGGGGACATTTGTCTGAAAAATCATGTGTGCCCTTTTTCATATGTGCGTTATGTTTCAGTAAATGATCTGTATATGTGTAGGTTGCATATTCTGCTTACTTTGATGTTTTTTTGAATATTTTAGTTAAATAACTTGTGAATAATAAAACAAGTAGGAGACGTAAATCAATATTATGTAGTAGTGTTTCTGTGTTCATAAATTTTCACATCATCTACATACCAAATGTGTGTCCTAACACGAAGATTTTCATTATATTTCAGAGAAAAAATGTCATATAAATTTTTTTTAAATACACCATTTTTCTTAAGTTACACCATTTTTCCATAAATAAAAGTTATATATTCAAGAAGAAAAAAATGATTTTCCACATTTCATCCTTTTACATGATGTTCTAAAAAGTTGTGTAAGTACCTCTAATAACTATTTTTTGTGATCAGATTTCTATTTTTCCATATTTCTATTGCAACTAACATGTTATTGGTGGGTAGTATTATCCTGCACCAATTCCTTGCATAGTTCAAAACACCAATACTAGCAACATGGACATTTTATTACAAGTGTTAGTTTAACTCCACAAAAATATAAAAGTAGTACTTATCCTTCACATGGTGGAAGTCAATCACTTAGAACTTGCACTTGGTACCTACAACTACTTACATATTTAGTAGCACATTTATTACCACCTTCTCCACAACATCCTCCCACCATACATTCATTCTCACATAATCCAATAAATAATCATTTTAATAAGTTATTAATGGGTCTTACTATGCACATTGTAAAATGTTTCACGGTATCTTTCTAAAGATATTCAAAAAATTCTAATGATTATATAGTTTATATAAATTGTTGGTGATTTTCAAGGTAACATAGTATTATCCTATAAAATTTGAGCTAACCATTTGGAAAAATCGAAATTGATTATTTTATTTTTTAACATCGAAAATTAACCCATTTAAAAATATTAGCGCCTAACATTTTTTTATCATGTTTGTTTTAGAATAGAACTTCCATAATTTAATTTATTATAAACCAACCTAGATCTATCTTAACTCAAGATCTATCAAGTGCCGAGAGGGATCAAATCTCTCCAGGTGCAAACCTCTTTTTTGAGTGAAAATTTTGAGGAAAGGTTTTCACTTCGAGAGATTTCATCCATATTGGCGCTTGATAGATCCGGATTTAAGATAGATCTATGTTGGTTTCAATCGTGCATGGCCAAGGAAAATCTATCGAAGATATGATTAATTTTATGAATAATATGTAAATAAATCTAATATCAATATAGTCATTTTAAACATGCTAAATATGTCTAAGATTAATCTAGTCATTTAAATTTTAAATTTTCTTAGTTACCTCAATTTGTTGAGATGATAAATATTTTTAATAACATTAATGATGAAAAATGATGAAGTAAAACATTTTAATGCAAAGTGAAAATGTAATAGTGTTGAATGATAGAAAATGTGAATTATAAGAATGTATTCAATTACAAATAGTCTTTATTATGATCAATCTCAAACTATTTATCTCTACTATTCTTATTGTCACCCTTATTAGTTTTGTCATCTTCTCATGTTGATTATATGAAACAGACTGTCGAAATTGTAAGCCAATTAAATCTTTGATCGAAATGTTATAGTAAACATCATACCTTGTCTCTCTTGCTCTCAAATATTAATAGGTTGAATTACTATAACATAAAATTCAATGTGCATTGCCAATAATTTTTTGTGTTTACACTAAAATCAATGTGCATTATTAATCCAATCACTTTAAAATGATTGTACCATCATACATCTAATTACATCAAATAAAAAATCAACATCTACAATGAAATTAATGCATCTAATGCAAGCAATTAAATAATATTAGAAAACAACTTCTACATTGAAATTAATGCATCTAATGCAAGCAATCAATAGGATTAGAAATCAACATCTACAATCAAATCAATGCATCTAGTCCAAGTAAGAAAACAGGATTAGAAACCAACATCTACACTCAAATCAATGCATTTAGTGCAAGCAAT
Organism: Pinus albicaulis; assembly: GCA_034641835.2. Lineage (NCBI taxonomy): Eukaryota > Viridiplantae > Streptophyta > Pinopsida > Pinales > Pinaceae > Pinus > Pinus albicaulis. Next base: position 149,834,646 of record CM076576.1, read on the forward strand.
AAAATAGGATTAGAAATCGACATTTGCACTAAAAGAAATGCATTTAGTGCAAGCAATCAAATAGGATTAGATTTCATCTACATTGAAATCAATGCATGTAGTGCAAGCAATCAAATATAATTAAAAATCAACATCTACACTAAAATCAATGCATATAGTGCAAACAATCAAATAGGATTAGAAATCGCCGTGTACAATGAAATCAATGCATTTAGTGCAAGAAATAAAAAAGGATTAGAACTAATCTACGTTGAAATCAATACGTCTAGTGCAAGCAATCAAATATCATTAGAAATCAACATCTACACTAAAATTAATACATCTAGTGTGAGAAATCAAATAGGATTAGAAATTTCCATCCAAACTAAACAAATGCATCTGTTGCAATAAAAATTCCTCCCTCTATGCCCCCTAGACCTATATCTTTATCTCCCTCCATCTCTCCTTCTTTATATCTCTATCTCACCCCCTCAAACACACATGCTTTCTCACTCCATATCTATCAATATCGATGTCCTTCCTTCCCTCTCTCCATCTCTCTCTTTTTCACTCTCTTCACCTTCCATCAATATATCTATCTCCCTTTGTCTCTCTATATCACCCACAAAACATTCACTATCTTTATCCAATCTCTCTCTCTCTCTCTCCTGCTTCCTTCTCTTTCCTCATGTTGTCATCTCTCCCTCTCTCTCCATCTTCCTTATCACTCCCTCTCTCTCTCCACATTTCTCTCTCTATGTCTTTCTTCTTACCTTCCTCTCTCTCCCCCTCCAACTTCATCTCTCTTTCCCTCCATCTCTCCACTCTCTCACATCCTCTCTATCCCTTCCTATCTCTCTCTCTCTCTCCTCACCCTACAAATCTGTTAGTATATCCCTCCCTCTCTCCTTCTCTCTTCTTATGTCCCCCCCTTCTCTCCATTTCTCCTTATTTGTCTCTTTATCTCACCCCCAAACATACACACTCTCTCTCAATCTCTCTCTTCTCACTTTGTATCTCTCTCCAATTCTCACTTTGTGTCTCTCTCGAATTATCACTCTCTATGTATTTCTTCTTCCCTCCCTCTCTACCCCTCCAACTCCATCTTGCTATCCCTCCCTCTCTCCTCCTCTCTCTCAAGTCCTCTCTCTCTCTCTCTCTCTCTCTCGCTCTAATCCTCTATCCTCCTCTCTTCGAAGTCCTCTCTCTCTCTTTGTCTCCTACCTCCCTCTCTCTTCCGCCACCTCTCTCTCTCTCTCTCTCTCTCTCTCTCTCTCTCTCTCTCTCTCTCTCTCTCTTTATTTACCCTCCATCTATCTCTCTCTCTCTCCAGCTATGTTATTATATCCCTCCATCTCTCCTTCTCTGTGATTCTCTCCCCCTTCTCACCATGTCTCCTTCTTTGTCTCTTTATCTCACCCTTAAACATACACACTATATATCCTTCTCTCCCTTGTCACTCCCTCTCCCTCTCCACTTATCACTCTTTATGTCTTTCTTCTTCCCTCCCTCTTTCCCCCTCCAACTCCATATTCTATCTTCTATCCCTCCCTCTCTCCTCCTCTCTCTCAAGTCCACTCTCTCGTCCTTCCTCTCTCACCCTTTCTCTCCTACCCTCCTCTCTCTTCCCCCATCTCTCTCTCTCTCTCTCTCTCTCTCTCTCTCTCTCTCTCTTCCATATTTTTGTCTCCCTCTCCCTCTCTTACCCCTCTCTACCTCTCTCACTCCTCTCCCTCTCTCTCTCTCTCTCTCTCTACATTATTTTTCTCCCCTCTCCTTAATTTTATCTTCATCTCTCCTTTGTGACTCCCCCTATCTCTTGAGCTTTATCACTCCATGTCTTTGTTCTTCTCTCCCATATATATCTAGATTTAATATATATCATGATATATTGATATATATTATAATATAACAAATGAATATTATATTAATAATCCAAATATATTAGATTTAATAATATAAATTGGGCACCTTGGGAACTAATAAATTGATAGTGAAGTGGATAAATTTATTGCTTGCAGAAGAGCAAGGACTTGCATACATTTGGTGGGTAGTGACCACTAGTAAACCTACACATTTGCAGTTTAACTCCTACATAAGTGTTGAAGAAAACATAAATAATGATGAGAAATAACTATTGATATGTTTATTTATTTGCATCTTATTTCTATCCATTTTTTATGCAAATACTTAAATTATGATGGGAATTAAGTGATGGTAAATATGATATTTACATGAGTATGAGTTATTTCCCAGATTTTGGATGCTTTTCCTGCAAAGTTTAAGGATAAAAAATCATTACACAAATATATAAAAATCAAGCATGAATATTGCAACCATATTCATAAATTGTGAATAAAATATGTAAGACAATTATCCACATAACATTATATTGTGCAAAAATTGCAATAAAACATTCAAATTATAATCCAATCAAATATTTAAAAATTATTATTTTTAATGATCTTCAAAAATAATTATTTATTTTCAAATTTTAACATTATAAATTAATTTAATTAATATCAAAATAATAATAATAAACATACAATTCGATTAATAAAATCTTGCCTCAGAGTAACTCTTAATAACCCTTTTATATAATTTTATATGTTTTCTAAAATGATATATATCCTACAAACATAATTCGATCAACCAGAACCTCCCCTTTCTTTCCTTTTCACTTGCGTTCGGATAAGTTAGTTTTAAAACATTTGAAAAAAACAAAGCACAACGCATAGCCTTTGTTTAACTTTATTGCTTTTTTTTAAGTTATGATAATTCGAATAAAATTTTAAGAAATTTTGGTAAAGATTTTTGTAAATTTAGGTTATTAGTTATTCAACTTTAATATTTTGAATGTTTTAATAATTTTTTAATAAAATTAAATCTATTTTCACTAATTAAAAACATAATTCAAACACTACTATTACAAAAATTTTAATTTTTTTTTAACCCATATTAAAACCACTTTTAACCTTCTGTCAATTCCTACGTATGCATACTCAACTCCCAAAACATATACAAGATCAGCACACGGATATGGATATAGTGATGCGATCAATCCCTATCATGAAAGTAATAACATCTGTCATAAATTTGTGGCCGCCGGGAAGTATTCTTATTTTATTATATAAAATCGTGTATTAGAAGTGTGGGTCATAGGTAATCGTATCGTATGTTATGTTATATGGATGTGTTACGTATTATATTTTATTTATAAAATACAATTTCTATAAATTTTCCAGTTTAATATAAAACTGCAATTTGAAGATAAAAATGAAAATGAAATTTATGCATTCAAACAAATTATTATGTCGGTCAACGTGCTTCGGAAAAACGTAATTTATCACGATGAAAATCATTTATTATACAATCATTAATGTCACCCCATTAATTTCGTCAAACACTCATTATCAGATAGGGTTGCCGTCTTATTCGAACAACTTCTCCGCCGCCGCCTTCGATTGATTTGGTGGGACAAAAAAGAAGAAATTGCGTCATCGTGCGAATTGTGTTAACTACCTTCTTATATCTTTCGATGAACGGTTAAATTTGATGGGTCCGTGAACGCTTTTTATTTTTAAATTATTTTTCACATGAGTTTTAATATTTTCTTCATTTATTATGTCAAATATTTTTTTATATAAAAATATAATTAATAAAAAATTATCTCTTTTTATTCTAAAAATGTATTTATAAACAATTTGCTAATTATTAATGTTGTTAGTTTTTTTTGGGTGGGAATTTTACTAAAATTCCCTGAGTAAAATTTTTCAAGATCTCAATTTTGTGTTATTTGAAATGTATTTTTCATTCAATTCAAAGTTATAAAAAATTCTTAAAGGCAAAAATTGAAGAAGAGTGTTACAGCTAGCCATCACTAGATTCATCCCTATATATTTATAGCCTTAGCTTAGGGATAGCCTTTGTTGCAAAAATATTAAGTGTAACAAGAAATTTACGGTTAGGTGGAAAGTCTTTCTACAATGAGGTAGTGGTTATCACATGACATTTGCAAAAATTTAAGAGTACAAGAACAAAGTGTGTACTCTCAATGTACTAATCTCGGTGTTTAAATAAAACGATATCAACATAAAAAGCAAGAACAAAGACAAATAAAAAAACCTCACAAAGACCAATGATATTTTTGTACTAGATAGTTCAAACTATTGATCACTACACTCCTTTTGTTCCTATGAAAAAGTATAAGGGTTGGGTGAAGAAATTTGAAACTAGCCAAAAAGACAAATGTGTTTCAATAACAATTGTCAATTCTACGTATGATGATTGCAATTCCAATCATCCAAATAGAAGTAACACATAACAAATCCGTTTAACAGTAGAAAAGAACCTAATAAGGGTGCTCCTATCACAGACAAAGACAAGAGAAGCTAGTAGGAGGAACCAACAATAAACATTAAAGCATATGATAAGGGAAATCAAAATCATGGATAACATAGTAGTTGAACAACATGAAGCCAACATGTAACAGGTACCAAATTCAAAAAAAGAAAGACAGCAGCAGCAAAGGGGTCCACTACCATCAGAATTACACAATATGTAGTAATTAATAGTAGTTGTTTTGATCGGTATGGGCGAAGAGTCTTCCAACCAAGGATATCATTAGAATAAAGCCAAAAAATAATTTAAGATTGCAGTGGAAGTTAAAGCAAGATATGAAAAAAAAAATAGCATTTCTAAGATAGTTAGGCAAAATAGTGATACCGATAAAAAGGACACTTTCCCAACAAAAGGGCATCATGAAATGGGGAACCAAAGGCATTTCCAAGGACAACACAAGAAGGTACCAAAGAAAGTAGAGTCTTATAAAGAACTATGAAAGCAAGAGAATATACCTTGTAAAGCCAAGAGTAGAAAACCAAGGTTCGAGGAATGAACTATATCAGGCTAAGTTAATCTTAATAAAGAAGTTGCAATAGAACTAAAGTAAAAGTGAATAAATGTTGGAAATACTCCCAACAACTACCATGAATAAAGTGGTAGCAACCCACACTTTCAATTGAATTTTTGTGCAAGGAAGGACGAAAATTAGAATTCAAATCTGCGGCGTTTTCACACAATATCAGAAAACAAAGTACTCGAACCCTTTCTCTGCATTTATTTCTTACCCACCGTCGTTGACTTACTTCTTGCCCACAGATCGCAGCCCGCAAGATTTTTTGGTTTAACTCTTAAGCTTTTCTCCGAAGTTATATTTATGTCGATGTGATATTGGTGGGACCCACCAACCATTGCCGCATTACCAAGACCACCCACAAACCTTTCCATTTTGTTTCTTTCTTACCTTCTGCCATTTCGCACTTCCTGCGGTTTACCGCATCGCTGCCTGCACTTCGCAACATTTACCATTTACCTTTTAGTGCCCGCACCCAAACCTTGCAATGTTGCGATGCGACATTGTCATCGCACATCGCAAAACTTAAGTTTCGCATTTCGCACATTCTCCAGTTTACGTTTTAGCGCGCCCGCAGCCCGCACTTCGCAAAATTTATGTTATAGGTCTTTTTTGACCGCCCGCAAGTTCACACTTCGCAAAGTTTACAACTTACCTTTAAGCCGCCTGCAAGTTATTCTATTTAGGTTGCGATGTGATCGCAATCGCACATGGCAAGCTCAGGAGGATAGCGCATATAAGTGCTCATAATCTTAGGAGGATAACCCCCGCAAACTAAAAGATTTAAGTTGTGATGCAATAAGTGCAATCGCACATCACGATCACAAAAAGATAATTTTTCCCCTATCGTGCAATGTTAAATGTTATAATCATCAATATGTGATTTGCGATGGAGGGCATGGACGTGATGTGGTTTCGCAGGCGGAACCCATAATATTTCAATTTCAGTTTATGTGTTTTTGTACACTGTTTTTGTGTAGAAACAGTACAAGCAGAAGGACGTTTTTGTTGTTAACAGTCCCATCTTGCATTGAATCGCATTCAATCTTCAGGCTCCAATTTTGTATTAAAGAAATGTAATCTCATATGTTTTTAGTGTGTAGAGATGAATAAATAGAGAAGAGTTGAATAAATTAAATAACTTCCTCTCCTTTTTTTTATGCTCTCAATGTCTGTGTGAATTTTTATTTCCACAATATTTGCATTCTCTGTGTTGTGGGGGAAAAGCATCCCTAAATGTTTCTTCATAATATCCAAAATTAAAGAGAATAAAAAGACATAAGACAAAGTAAATCCGGCAAGAGTGGTTCGTGTAGAACAAGTTCCAACGAGCGAAGATCTAGAAACCAACACAGTTGTTATCATCAAAACCTAAGAAGGCAACAACAAAGTCAACAATCCCCTAAAAGTAAGCAAATTCCAAGGTGGAGGACTTCAATCTCGCAACAAAAAAATTTCAACTAGAAAGTTCTAAGCATAAACCCTCCACCAGGGTTCCATTGTCCCTGTTATCCATCCCATCAAAATGGTGCACGTTTTAAGGGGATAAGGTGATCACATTTGGGTCAAGGACCGAAGTGATAACTCAAAGTTAAAAGTGTTTGGAAGTGTTCCAAACCTAAGTGACCAAATAGACCTCGTCTTCCTGATTCTGGCACCATGAACGGTTCGAAAAACTGACACCGTATGAATAATTTATCGCAATTTGAAAAGTCTAGTAAACTGTAATTTCTGGCTTTTGACCAAGTTTGACTGGGTTTTTGGAAATTCAAAAAAAAAATATTCCAAGGAATATTCCTGGAATATACCTCAAAATATTCTCGGAAATATTCCTTCCAGGCTAGTCAGATCATGCCAAGTGGCGAATGTTAATTGGCCAAGGGGATGTACGTTGGAATTTTGGGCCAATCTTAGGCCGCCACGTGGTAGTCCCGGAGGCCGCCATGTGGCCCAAGAAACTTGTTCAAAATTTTGGTCAGACTCTACTGGAGTCGACCCCAAGACCTCTTTCCTACATGTGCATCGCCTTACCGCTCAGGCTACACAGTAGTTCTTACATTATGGTGTTGCAGGTTTATAATATGGCTGAACAGTTACATATTTGGGGGAGCGGAGGGACTAGCCCCTTGAGCCAGCCCCTCCCCATGTGATTTGACCCTTTCCCAAGGGCTTAATGCCGACGGCAAGCCCCTAATCGCCATCTGCAACTGTCACAAATACCTTGTCACATGCAACATTTTTCATAATGTTAAGCCGACAGTTACGCAGAGTTAACTCCAGTCTTCAGTTCGACCGCAGTTTCAGCCGAAGGTTAAGGTTTGAAGACCGCGGGGGATGGGGGCCATGTGGCCACCACGACTATTAGCTTTAATTATAACAGTTAGTGCTAGCGGGTTTTTAGCTAGAGTGCCCAACTTTTAGGATTTGCCAAACTTATCTGCAGTTAAGTGTAGTTCATCCAAATTTGGTGGAGCTGATTTAGGGGTCACTAGACAAAATTGGTTTAGGCTCTATCTTGAGCTAGATTCGACCATTATGGAAGTTTGAATAGTTAATTTTGACTATCTCAGACATTCCAAACTCATTGATGAGGGTTGTAGAGACATCAAAGGACCTTTGAGCACGTTTTTGCTTCAGATAAGTTCTAGGGGCCATCAGGGCCACCATGGGCTAGCAGCAATTTGAGGCCTAGCTAGGGAAGCTAGAGGCCTTTCTCAACAATCCAATAGTCAATTTTGGATTTTTCAGAAATTCTGGAACTAATGGTGAGGTTTTCAAAACCATTTGAGGGCTTATGAAGGCCTATATGCTTCAGGGAAGTTATAAGGATCACTAGGGCCACCAGGTGCCAATAGGAGAATGAGGTCTATCTAGAGTAGCTAGTATCCATTCTCAGCAAAACAATATTCATTTTTGACTATTTTGAGCCTTTTGAATCCAATGGAGGGGTTTTCAGAAGATTTTTAAGAGTTTTGAAGGCAGATATGCTTCAGGGAATTTTTCAGTGAACCTAGAGCCACGGGGTGCCACCAAGTGTTGGAGGCGAAACCGGAGCAGCCGTAGGCCAATTTATGCAAGTGCGTAGTCTATTATGACTACTTTTGACATTATGAATCCATTTAAGGGATTTTTAGATTCATTTGAATAATTCTGAAGGTAGAAGAGCCACAAGGAATTTTTGGGCAGCCTAGGGCCATCAATGGATGGAGGCCTAGATTCGGAAGCCAGAGTTAATTTTGAGCAAATGATTAGTTTATTTTGAAGGTATGATATATGCTGGAGACATTAGGTGATGTTTCAGTGACAGAAAAGGATTTCTTAAAGGGTTAGTTCCACATAGAAGCTTAGGAAATTTCGAGGGTGCCGATAACAGAGATCAAGTCTAAGGAGGCCTAGTTCTATCTTCAGAGTGATGACAACCATGACCAGGGTATGATGATGTTATAAACCCAATGGTACAACCCAAATAACCATTGGAGTTTAGTTATTAACTTGTAAAAGAAATTTCACATCATAATCCCAAAGAGCCAAGTTAGTTGACAAAGGCTCAAGGAGACATAGCCCACGATATTTGAGTGAAATCCATTATTAATTTTGTTGTTACATGTTGATGCTTATTTGTTGCATTATATGGTAGTTGCACATGTTTAATATCAGAAAAAACAAATGTTCTTAAAGCACTTAAACTATTTAAAAAAAACATACACCTATTTCAAGTATTCATTTCCGCACAAGTCAAGAATAAGCTAGATCTTAATTGTTTAACTGAATGGGAGGTTCTTGAAAATCATAACAAGTTATCCAACCCATTTTAAAATCAGTTTGGTATCATAGCACTAGGTTTCTTTCTTGACAGAGCACTAGGTTGCTTGTTTGACTTGAAAGGTGTTTAAAAGTGAAAAGAATTTGACTGTTGCTTACAAGTTTGAGTTTCCTAGAGGAGAAGGGAAAGCTATTGTTAGCTAAGTCCAAAAGGAGAAAATAAGGAAGAAGTGATGAAGGCATCTTCCTTACCCAAAGAACCTCAATGCAACCCTTGAAGCACAAGAGGGTTTGTTTGCAAAAGGATACTTGAAGAAGAGCTTGAATCTATAGCCATTTTGTTCAGAAGCTTTGTCAATTTTTTTTGAAATCTTTGTGTATTGTTGATTGAAGTTATTTAATTCATTTTCATAAGATGAAAACTTCTTCAAGTAAGGTTTCAAAATCCTCCTCCTTCACAACATTCTTTGATGAAGACATGAAGCAAGACTTCTACATCCTAAAGGATATGGTGCAAAGTATATATGAAGATAGAAGAGAAAGCAATAGACTTCATGAGAAATTTTTTGCTATGAAGCAAGAGAAGGAATAAATTCTCCAAAAAATGCACAAGATGGAGATGAAGCTCCATCAAGCCAAAGAGGCCTTAACCATGAACATGTGTGAAGCAGAGGTAATTCACTCAATCTTTTCTTCAATTTCCTCTTCAGAAAGATGTGTAGGTACATTTGAAAAGCACACTAGAGGTATAGGCTCCAATTTGATGTTAAAAATGGGCTATAAAGGAAAGGGTTTAGGAAAACATTCACAAGGCATGATTGATCCTATTTTGATTGAAAAGAGACCTAAGAAGTTTGGTCTAGGATATGTTCAATCTTATGGCGAAAACTCTACAACCATGAAGGCATTTGAGAAAACGTCAAAAAGAACTTCTGTTATACGTTCTAAACCAAAAACATGTCAAGTTTGTTTCCAAGTTGATTTCCATTGTTTGAATCCTATGTTGCAGTAAGGTGTTTATACACATGCATATTATGGTGAAGATGGAGCCTCTACAAGTTCATCTCTTCAAGAAGGTAAAAAATATGGACATGCAAAATAGCATTTGAGGTAAAATTATTCCCATAGTCAAGTTTATTGTGTTGATAATAAGCATGAAAAATATGCATGCTTGAATGGAATAAAGAGTTGTTTCTCCTATTGTCGTATGTGTAACCATGATGTTTCGAAATTCTGGAAGAGGATGAAGGCATACAGGAAACAATTGACGCGAAGGCAACTTTATCAAAAGGTGCAAAATACTTGCACACATTGCTAGAAAAGGGGACATTTTGTTGCCGAATGTTGGACATTGCATCCAACTAATCATCCCAAGCACATGAAGCAAGATGATAGAAAGACTCACGAAAGTGGAACCAAATATTCCATCATTGATGTGAGAACAGATGTTTCACACGAAGAAGATTTTCAGCAGCAAAAGTCGCCATGGAAGTGGCTTGGTAAGAAGTGGTTTGACTTCTTAACTCAGTAAGACATACATTCATTTGTACATAGGAAAATTTCAGTTATGTATGAATTTTTGTTGGAAACTTATGTTTGTTTGAGTCACCTTGGATCAATGATCAAGGACATTATGTTCAACTACCTTCTATAAATTTCTCACTAGAAATTTCTGAGTGAGTTCAAGGAAGACAATTCTTGACAGGAGGACAAGAGCATCTAAGAAGGAAAGTGTTGACTACCTTCAAGTTGGGTTCAAAGGCACTAAGAAGAGCAAGGATTAGGTAATCAGTATTTTGGGGTCCAAAAGATTCCCAACAAGGACGTGTGATCAGATTTGGATCAAGGACCTAAGTGATAGCTCAAAATTGCAAGTATTTGGAAGTGTGCCAAACCTTAGCAACTAGATACATATCGTCTTCCTGATTCTGGCACCGTGAACTATTCGAAAAACTGCCATCGTATGAAGAAGTTATCACGATTTGAAAAGTCAAGTAAACTGCAATTTCTAGCTTTTGACCAAGTTTGACTGGGTTTTTGGAAACTCAAAAAAATAAAATTCCAAGGAATATTCCTAGAACATTCCTCAGAATATTCCTTCTGGGCCAATCAAATCATGCCAAGTGGTGGATGTTAATTGGTCAAGGGGTTGTACGTTGGAATTTTGGGCCAATCTTAGGCTGCCACGTGGCAGGCTCGGAGGCTCTCACGTGGCCCGGGAAACTTGTTTAAAATTTTGGTCAGACTCCACCAGAGTTGACCCCAAGACCTCTCGTCTGTATGTGCACTACCTTACCGCTCGGGCTACACAATAGTTCTTAACATCATGGTGTAGTGGGTTTATAATATGGTTGAAGAATTATGTATTTAGGGGAGCAGAAGGGTCATCCGCTCCCCATGTGATCTCACCCTTGCCCAAGGACTTAACACTGATGGAAAGCCCCTAAACACCATCTACAACTGTCACAAAGGCCTTGTCACATGCAACATTTTTTGATAATGTTAAACCAACGGTTATGCGGAGTTAACTCTAGTCTTGAGTTCGACCGTAGTTCCAGCGAGAGGTTAAGTTTGAAGACAATGGGGGATGGGGGCCATGTGGCCACCTCGATGGTTAGCTTTAATGATAACAGTTAGCGGTGGCATGTTTTTAGCCGAAGCGCCCAACTTTTCATATTTTCCAAACTTATCTACAGTTAAGTGCAAATCCTCTACATTTGGTGGAGCTAATTTAGGGGTCACTGGACAAAATTGGCTTAGGCTCTATCTTGAGCTAGATTCGACCATTCTAGGAGTGTGAATAGTCAATTTCGACTATATCAGACATTCCAAACTCATTAGTGAGGGTTGCAAAGACATCAGAGGAATTTTGAGTAGGTTTTGGCTTTAGATAAGTTCTAGGGGCCACCAAGGCCACCATGGGCCGGTAACAGTTTGAGGCCTACCGAGAGAAGCTAGAGGCATTTGTCAACAATACAATAGTCAATTTTGGATGTTTCAGAAATTATGGAACTAATGGTGAGGTTATCATAACCATTTGAGGATTTCTGAAGGCTACGATGCATCATAGAAGTTCCAAGGGTAACTAGGGCCATGAGGTGCCAACAAGAGAATGAGACCCATCTAGAGAAACCGGTATCCATTCTCAACAAACCAATAGTAATTTATGACTATTTTGAGCCTTATGAATCCAATGGAGGGATTTGCAAAATATTTTGAAGAATTTTTAAGGCTGATATGCTTTAGGGAATTTTTCAGTCAACTTAGAGCTAGGGGGTGCCACCAGGTGTTGGAGGTGAAACTGAAGCAGCCAGAGGCCAATTTATGCAATTGAATATTCTATTGTGACTTTTTTTGACATCCTAAATCCATTGAATGTATTTTTAGAGTCATTTGAATACTTTTTAAGGTCGAAGAGCCACAGGGAAGTTTTGGGCACCCCAGGGCCATTAGTGGATGGAGGCGTAGATTGGGAAGCCATAGCTCATTTTGAGAAAATGATCAGTCTATTTAGGAGGTATGATATATTTTGGAGATATTAGGTTATTTTTCAGGGACATAAAAGGATTTCTTAAATGGTTAGTGCCACACAGAAGCTCAGGGAAGCTCGAGGGTGTTGACAACAGAGATAAAGTCTAAGGACGCCTAGTTCTATATTCAGAGTGATGACAACCATGACCGGGGTATGATGATGTTCTAAACCCAATGGTACGTCCAAAATAACCATTGGATTTGAGTTATTAACTTGTAAAATAAATTTCACATCATAATCCAAAAGAGCCAAGTCAGTTGACAAAGGCTCAACGAGACATAGCCCACGATATTCGGGTGAGCTCCTTTATTAATTTTTTTTTATATGTTGATGCTTATTTGCTGCATTATATGATAGTTTCACATGTTTAATATCAACAAAAATAAATGTTCTTAAAGCACTTAAACAGTTAAAAAAAAACATACACCTGTTTCAAGTATTCATTTCCGCGCAAGTCAAGAATAAGCTAGATCTTAATTGTTTAACTGAGTGGGAGGTTCTTGAAAAGCATAATAAGTTATCCAACCCATTTTCAAATCAGTTTGGTATCAGAGCACTAGGTTTCTTTCTTGACATAGCACTAGGTTGCTTGTTTGACTTGAAAGGTGTTTAACAGTGTAAAGAATTTGACTATTTTAAAATTGACTGTTGCTTACAAGTTTGAGTTTGCTAGAGGTGAAGGGAAATCTATTGTTAGCTAAGTCGAAAATATGACAAGAAAGAAGAAGTGCTGAAGGTATCTTCCTTACCCATAGGACCTCAAGGAAACCCTTGAAGCACAAGAGGGTTTGTTTGCAAAAGGTTGCTTGAATAAGAGCTTGACTCTACAGCCATTTTGTTCAGAAGCTTTGTCAATTGTTTTTGAAAGCTTTGTGTATTTTTGATTGAATTGATTTAGTTCATTTTCATAATATGAAAACTTCTTCAAGTGAGGTTTCAAAATTCTCCTCCTTCACAAGATTATTCGATGAAGACATGAAGCGAGAATTATAGATCCTGAAGGATATGGTACAAATTCTGTATGAAGATAGAAGAGAAAGCACTAGACTTCATGAGAAATTGGTTTATATGAAGAAAGATAAGGAAAAAATTCTCCACATAATGCATGAGATGGATATGAAGCTCCATCAAGCCCAAGAGGCCTTAACTAAGAACATGTCTTTAGTAGAGGTAATTCACTCAATTGTTTCTTCAATTTCCTCTTTAGAAATATGTCTACGTTCATTTGAAAAGACACTAGAGGTATTGGGTTGAAGTTGATGTTAAAAATGGGCTATGAAGGCAAGGGTTTTGGAAAACATGCACAAGGAATGATTGATCCTATTTTGGTTGAGGAGAGACCTAAGAAGTTTGGTCTAGGCTACGTTCAATCTTATGGAGAAAACTCTACAACCATGAAGGCATTTGAGGCAACTTCAAAAATAACTTTTGTTACAAGTTCTAAACCACAAACATGTCAAGTTTGTTTTCAAGTTGATTGCCAATGTTTGAAGCCTATGTTACAACAAGGTGTTTATACACATGCATCTTATGGCTAAGCTGGAGCCTATACAAGTTCATCTCCTTAAGAAGGTAAAAAAGATGGACATGAAAAACAACATTTGAGGTGTAATTCTTCCCATACTCAAGTTGATTATGTTGCTGATAAGAATGAAAAATATGCATGCTTGAATGGAAGAAAGAGTTAATGTTCCTATTGTGGTCTGTGTAACCATGATGTTTCAAAATGTCGGAAGAGGATGAAGGCATATAGGAAATAGTTGATGCAAAGGAAACTTTCTCAAAAGGTGCAAAAGACTTGCACACATTTCCAAAAAAGGGGGCATTTTGTTGCCCAATGTTGGACATTGCATCCAAATAATCATCCCAAGCACATGAAGCAAGAGGATAGATGTTGTGAAACCAGCTCCAAAAATAGAAGAAAAAGAGATATCAACGCCTTAGAAATAAGCCACTTCAAGGGGGAAACCTCCAATACATTACGTGAATGAAAAATTCTTGGATGATACAAATTACAAAACCTCCTTTCTATATATAGGAGTCCATGTGGCCACAATGTAATCCTAGTGGGGACACAATGTAATCCTAGCCGACCCAACAATAATAATTTAAGGGCACAATAATAACAATATGGGGGTTACAGGGGTACAATAATAACAATAAGAGGGTTACACTAACAACAATAAGGGACTATACTAGTAATATAGGGACCTAACATGCCCCTCTCCTTCAAAAAATTGTTGTCCTCAACGCTTGAGTAGCTCTGGGTGCTTCTGTATAAAATTCTCATCCTCCCATGTAGAATCTTCAGTGGGTAAGTTCTTCCACTTGATGAGATACTCTGAAATTGATCGATTTCGTAGCCATCGAGTTCTTGTTTCCGTTACTGCTTCAGGTTCCAATATGATTTTTCCTTCCTCATCAAGTTCTGGAAATATTGTTTGAACTGGAAGATTTTCACCTATAACCTTCTTTAAGCATGAAACATGGAAAATCGGATGCACTCGTGAAGAAGCAGGAAGCTCCAATTTGTATGCCATAGTACCAATCTTTTGCAACACCTTGTAAGGACCATAGTACTTTGGCGATAATTTATTATCCTTCTTAGATTGCTTGAGGGACATTTGTTTGTATGGTTGTAGCCGTAAAAATACCCAATCTCCTACATCAAAACTTCTCTCGCTGCGATGTTGATCTGCCTGTTGTTTCATTCGATTTTGTGCCAAATTCAGGTTATCCTTTAAGAGTTGGAGAACTTCTTGTTGATGCTCGATGTGATCTTCCACCGCTTGAACCTTCAAATTTTCCCTTAAATATGATGTGATGGATAGTGGATGATATCCATAAAGTGCCATAAATGGGGTCATTTTTGCTGCAGTATGGAAGGAAGTGTTATACCACCATTCAGCAAGAGGTAACCACTTGACCCATTGTGTTTATTTATCAGATACAAAACAACGAAGATATCCTTCCAAACATTTATTTACTATCTCAGTTTGACCATCAGATTGAGGATGATAAGATGAGCTAAGAGCTAATTGAGTACCCAAACAAGAAAATAACTCCGTCCAAAAATTTCCAGTAAAAATGGGATCTCTGTCGCTCACAATAACCCTTGGGCTTCCATGTAGCTTTTGAATTCTGTCCATAAATGTAGTAGCAACTGTACTTGCTTTAAATGGATGAGATAATGCACGAAAGTGTGCATACTTGGTAAGTCTATCAACTACCACCATGATGACACTCTTTCCTTTGGACTTAGGTAAACCTGTGATAAAATCCATTGAAATCTCCTCCCAACGTTGACTTGGAATGGATAAAAGTTGTAGAAGTCCCGGGGTCTTAATTGTCTCCACTTTATTCTGCTGGCAAACCAAACATTCCGCCACAAACTTTTGAATATCAGATTTAAGGCCATCCCAAAAAAAATCTTTCTTCACCCTGTGGTAAGTTTTTAAAAATCCTGAGTGTCCTCCCAAAGGAGAAGTGTGCAATTCCAGAAGAATATTTTGTTTTAGTTGGGAATTCTTACAAAGATATAAGCGATCTTTGTACCATAAGGAATCATTTTTCCAACTAAATGTATCCGATGTACTAGGATCTTGCTGCAACTTTTGAATGAGTGTCCATACATCTTTGTCCTTCTTCCATTCATCTCTTGCTTCGGTTATCCAATCTGGTTGGATAATAGAAATGGCACAAAGAAACGCTTCCACCTCTTCATTCTTTCTTGAGAGTGCATCTGCAACAACATTAAGCTTCCCTTTTTTGTAGATTATTTCAAAGTCATAACCCAACATCTTTGTGACCCATTTTTGCTGCTCTTTTAAAGATAGTCTTTGTTCCAAAAAGTGTTTAAGACTATCATGATCAGTTTTTACCTTGAAGTGTCTTCCCATTAGGTAAGTTCACGATTTATTTAGTGCATGCAGTATTGCTAATATTTCCTTCTCATAAATAGGTTTCTGTAAATACTTTCCTTTGATTGGATGGCTTTCAAAAGAAATGGGTCTTCCTTCCTGCATTAAAACAACACCAATTCCATTTCCTGAGGCATCACATTCCACAATAAAGGTTTTTGTGAATTCTGGCGTAGCTAAGATTGGTGCTAGGCACATTTCCTCTTTAAGACGTTCAAAGGCCTTAGTTGCTTCAGGAGTCCATGAAAATGCATCTTTCTTCAATAATGTTGTTAGAGGTGCTGCTATTCTCCCATAATTCTTAACAAACTTGCGATAATACCCTGTTAACCCGAGAAATCCTCGCAACTTCTTTATGGTTGTGGGGACTTTCCATTCCTTAATGGCTTTAATTTTTTAGGGTCTACCTTAACACCCTCGTGAGATACAATATGACCCAGATATTCCACCTCTTGTACTCCAAAGAAACATTTGGATGTTTTTGCATATAATTGTTTCTCCGGCAATAGTTTGAGCACCCTGTCAACATGTTCAACATGATCCTTCCAAGACCTGCTGTAGATTAGTATATCATCAAAAAATACTACCACAAATTTTCTAAGGAAGGGTTTGAAAATGGAATTCATCAACCCTTGAAATGTAGAAGGTGCATTGGTAAGGCCAAAAGGCATGACCAAAAATTCATAATGACCCTCATGAGTTCGAAATGCTGTTTTTGGAATATCTTCAGTCTTCGTTCTAATTTGATGATATCCAGAACGAAGATCCAACTTGGTAAAATAAATTGCTCCATGTAATTCATCCAATAATTCATCAATCACAGGAATGGGAAATTTGTCTTTAATGGTGAGCTTATCGAGCTCCCTATAATCCGGACACATTCGCCATGATCCATCCTTCTTGTGTACCAATACTACAGGAGCAGAGAAAGAACTTTGACTAGGTTGAATTATACCCGCCTCTAACATTTCTGCAATCATACATTCAATTTTTCTCTTTTGGAAGTAAGGATATCTATAAGGCCTGATGTTTGGAGGAACACTTTCTGGAATCAAATGAATAGCATGATCATGATCAAGAATAGGTGGGAGTCCTTTGGGAGTTTCAAACACCTTGGAATGATTGTCCAAGACTTGTTGGAGATCTGCAGAAATAGATGATTTTGATGTTGGAATTTCTAGTGAGCATAATTGTGAAATTACGCCTCGTTTTTCTTTCTTTAGAAGCTTTGTCATGACATTAGATCTTATTGTCCTTCCCCGATTCCCTGCAATAGCCCATAATTCGACTTTTTTTCCTTCTGAAAGAAATTTCAAGAAAACTTCTTGAAAATTAAAACTACTGTCCCCAAAGATTGTAACCATTGTACTCCTAGTACAACATCAACACCTCCTATAGGAATGGAAATCATTGGAATATTCAATACATATTCCCCCATGGTTAGCTTGATATTATGGCATTTTCTAGAGCAATTTATAGTTCCTCCATTTGCAACCATCACTTGACATTCTGGTGCTGGGTATAGGAAACAATTCAAGTCCTTGGCTACCTTACAATGAATAAAATTATGGGTGCTACCTAAATCAATCAACACTATTGCCTTTTTCTTCTTGATATGTCCTTCTATCTTGAGAGTTTGAGGAGTGGTAATTCCTGCCAATGCATTACATGATATGGTCAGACTCATTTCTTCCTCTTCTAGGGTTGGTTCCTCGTGTATGTCCTCTTCTTGTTCATTTTATTCTTCCTCTTCACAATCTATGTAAAATAATTTCTTCTCAGCACACTTATGACCTTTAGTGTATTTTCTATCAAAACTATAGCAAAGCCCTTTTGCTCTTTTTTCTTCCAATTGTTGTGGTTTCAACCTTGTAGGTTGTGGAAATCAAGGCATAGCAACACTTCCTTCTTTATAGAAGTGAGTGGTAGGCTTCCTTGTCGCCATAATTTTACATTCAATTTTTCTTGCCAACCTGAATGCCTTCTCCAATGAATCAGGTTCCAAAACGCGAACTTCATGTTGGATGTTATCCTTTAAAGTACCTATGAATAGATCAATCATGTGTTCCTCTGGAATATCAGTTACCCTTATATTCAATTTTTGGAAGTCCTCAATGTCTGCCCCACTAAACCCTTTTGTTTGAGATTTATCAATTGGCTAAAGAAGGTGTTGCTCTTTGTATCCTCATAATGTGCTATCATTTCCTCCGTAAAGATTGACCAAGTGACAATTTTTTTACGGGAGCAAATCCATCGATACCATACAAATGTATTTTGTTCTAAATGTAAAGTTGCAATGCGTACCTTTTGTGTGTTTTGCACATTATGGAGATCAAAATATTGCTCCATCTGTAGTATCCATGTTACAGGATCCTTTCCATCAAACTTCCTCATATCCATGATTTTTGGAATATGGTGGTTCTTCTTGCCAACATTAGAGTTTATGAAGTCACGATTAACATTTATTTTGTTCTCATCATGATTTTCCTCTACTATCTTTTCGCCATTAGGAAAAATTTCTTGTATCAACTTGGTCAAACCTTCCATGTATGCTTTTATATCATTCTTCGTGTTTTCCATGTTGTCTTTCATTTTTTCTTCCATGTCATCCATCTTAGCTTCCACGCCATCCATCTTAGCTTCCATGCCTTTCTTCAAACCATCCATCTTCACTTACATGCCTTTCTTCAACACTGCTATTTCATTTTTTGATGCTCTTTGTGAGAGAAAAAATTGGTGCACTTGCTATTGTAACTTTGATAGCTCATGTTGCAATTCTTCATCTTCATGAGTCATAGTAGAGCCTTCTGAAGGCTTAATGGGTGTTGAATTATTTTTACGGGGCATTTTTTAGAACCCAATACTGATATCTATTCTACAATATGCCCTTGGAATCAATTCAAATTGATTCTTCAAACAAGACTTATGCAATTCAGAAAAAATTACACACCTTTTTCTTACTTTTGAGGAGCTCAATATTGAAATTGGATTATCCCTGTGATTATGGCTCTTCAATATCTAAAATTTAGCATGAAGGTAGCCCTCTGAATTATCTTTTGAATGCCATAGGTCTGACCTGATTTGGATTCTCCAAGGCAAAGTTATGTCCAATTTCCCACAATGACCTAATTATGGACTAGTTCAATAGAGAGAACTTGTACGAATTTCCACGTGTCACTGTTTCGTCATTCGGCTCTAAAATTGATAGCCAAGAAACTCCAGTCCGTGTACTTGTGACCACGTTTTACGGAATTCCAATCCAATGCTCAGAGAGAGAGTTATGAATCTTTTCCCACGATCACCTCTTTGAGATGAAATTCGAGAGCCTGAAAAAGCACTACCTTCCACAGATCATATCTCCGAAAATATTGCGAACCAAGCTCTGAAATTTTGCGACGCGTTTACTCAGGATTTCTGCTTCGCACCCTAAAAATTTCAGATTCTGAATCGTCGTAGAAAAAAATTTATAGTGAAAATTCCATGATGACCTGTTTAGAGCAGCGAAACCCTAGAATCCAAAGCTCTGATACCAAATGTTGTGAAACCAGCTCCAAAAATAGAAGAAAAATAGATATCAATGCCTTAGAAATAAGCCACTTCGAGGAGGCAACCTCCAATATATTACATGAATGAACAATTCTGGGATGATACAAATTACAAAACCTCATTTCTATATATAGGAGTCCATGTGGCCACAATGTAATCCTAGTGGGGCCACAATGTAATCCTAGCCGACCTAACAATAATAATTTAAGGGCACAATAATAACAATATGGGGGTTACAGGGGTAAAATAATAACAATAAGAGGGTTACAATAACAAAAATAAGGGACTATACTAGTAATATAGGGACCTAACAATAGAAATACTGGCGAAAGTGGAACCAAATATTCCATCATTGATGTGAGAACAAATGTTTTACATGAAGAATATTTTTAGTAGAAAAAGTCGCTATGGAAGTGGCTTGGTAAGAAGTGGTTTGACTTCTTAACTCAGCTACGTATTCATTTCTGTAGGAAACTTATGTTTTTTTGAGCTACCTTGGATCGATGATCAAGGACATGATGTTCAACTACCTTCTATAAATTTCTCACTAAAAATTTCTGAGTGAGTTAAAGGGAGACAATTCTTGTCAGCAAGACAAGAGCATCTAAGGAAAGTGTTGACTACCTCCAAGTTGGGTTCAAAGGCACTAAGCCAAGCAAGGAAAAGTGTATGCAGGCCGGAAAAGTGAGGGTGTTGTATTATCATCTACTGAACATATCAAGTAATCAGTATTTTGGGGTCCAAAAGATTCCTAATGGGGAGGTGTGATTAGATTTGGATCAAAGACCTAAGTGATAGCTCAAAATTCAAAGTGTTCAGAAGTGTGTTGAACTTGATCGACCAGATAGATCTCGTCTTCCTGATTCCGACGTCACGAATGATTCGAAAATTGACACTGTATGAAGAAGTTATCGCGATTTGAAAAGTACAGTAAATTGCAATTTCTGGCTTTTGACCAAGTTTGACTGGGTTTTTGGAAATTCAAAAAAAGAATATTCCAAAGAATATTCCCTAGAATATTCCTTATTGGCCATTCAGATCATGCCAAGTGGCATATATTAATTGGTCAAGGGGATGTACGTTGGAATTTTTGGCTTGTTTAAAATTTTGGTCTCACTCCACCGGAGTCGACCCCAGACCTCTCGCCTGCACGTGCACCACCTTACCGCTCAGGCTACACAGTAGTTCTTAACATAATGGTGTTGCGGGTTTATAATATGGCTGAACGGTTATGTATTTGGGGGAGAGGAGGGGCCAGCCCCTCCCCATGTGATCTTACCCTTTCCCAAGGGCTTAACACCGACGACAAGCCCCTAACCTCCATCTACAACCGTCGCAAAGACCTTGTCACATGCAAAAATTTTCATAATGTTAAGCTGACGGTTATGCGGAGTTAACTCCAGTCTTCAGTTCGACCGCAGTTCCAGCTGGAGGTTAAGGTTTGAAGACTGCGGGGGATGTGTTTCACATGTTTAATATCAACAAAACAAAATGTTTTTAAAGTGCTTAAATAGTTAAAAAAAAAAACATACACCTGTTTCATGTATTCATTTATGCACAAATCAAGAATAAGCTAGTTCTTAATTATTTAACTGAGTGGGAGGTTCTTGAAAAATAATAACAATTTATCCAACACATTTTCAAATCATAAGTTGAGGCAAAGTCTGGAACAATTTTGCTATAGTCGTTACCCTTATACTAGCACTTAAGTCAAAGAAACTATATCTTGTCACTGTGCATTCCCTTATAGGATATTATATATCTTGCCTAGATTATTTAAGGTTCAAGGAATTTGCTTGGGGAGAAGATTAACAGGAAATTGACTATAATGTCAAATTATTAACTCACATAACATGCACCCTTAACCCTTGACAAAGTAGCCATGGCATTTTCATGTACATTTACATCTTTCCAACATAAAAACAACTAATTGATGGCCTCAAGCAATATACCACCATTCCGAGTGGACAGAATTTGAGAAAATTTTCATTTATAATTTCAAACAAATAAAAAGGCATAATTAAATCCAACTCAAATCTTACATATTTAAGTACTAAAGCTCCCAACTTGACACGAGTTTTGCAGGTTTCATCCCAAAGTTGATGCAAAATGTAGTGTCTACTTAAATTTCCAGTATTAGATCATAGAATGTGTTATGTTAACAAGTACATTGAATTGTACTTCATATATTTGATTTCTCATACAATCCCATGTCACTCTTGGGCATCGACCTTGTTGCAAAATGGAAAACACTTGAAAGGTTACTTACATTTATGCAATATGTCATCCTCGTCCTCTAGTGCACACCCATTTTGGACAAACTCTGCTTTGATTTGTTGATCCAACAGGGTGTAGTTGAAGAGTGAAACAGTAAGCAAGACCCACCAAGACTATGAAAGAAAAATAAATCTTGGCACCGACTGAAGAGGGGAGGTAATGGAGTAGGCTAATGGGTCGATGAAACACCCTTCATGTTTCACACCTGCTCACCACCAGCGAGGCCCATCCAGCGTCCTCCTTGACGTGGGCCCCTTGAACAAGAGTGAACCAAACGAACTTTTCTGCATTTTCAAACAAAATTTTCTCTGTCGATGTCTCTGTACATGTTCATTGTTGTTGTCATTCTTACTCACTGTAACACCCATATTTTCGATTCCCTCAGTGCAGCGCCAACTCCTTGACGAGACAACTCCGATACCCATAGCAGAGGACTTCAATGTTTTCATTTACAAGCGGTGAACAAAGGAGATAAATTTTAAATTTTGAATTCCAAATTTATGGACCCCTATGAGTCTACAGATTTTTGCGATCTATCACGCTTAGCGAGAAAGAGCCCTTCTCGCTTTTTTCGTCGATCACTCTCCACGAACGTGGCGATTCAATCAATCGACTCAAGGATTTAGATCTCCCAACGTTTTCAAGAGCAATCTGTTTTCAAAGACATAAATTTTCCTACTCCTTCAGCAATATTCATTGGACGCCAGTTTCATTTTGCTGACCGTTTTCCCAAAATCGTCATCCCGCTGAGTCTTCCTCTCGCGAGTCCTTTTCCTAGAGAGACAGAGAACAAAGGAAAAGAACCATCGGTCGAGTTCTTTTCCAACCGAGATCAAGAAAATTACCTTCAAATTTTTCGGAATAGGCCGGAAGGATTACCTTTTTCCAAGGAGGGTTATTGTACGTGAGATGGATTACCGTATTGCAAAGAGGGTTACCATTTGCAAAGGTAAATTTAGTAGTCTTTTTATAAATTATTTTCATTTCTACAAATTTTATGCATTATTTTTGTTCCTGCTAACAAATTTGTGGGATGTCTTTTCAGGGTTTTTGATGATTTGGGATAGGTATATCATGCAGAGCAGACCTATTGATGAAAGAAAACATAATTTTCATTACAATATTTTTTTAGTTGTTGCTTACTCCATTCAAAAAAGTTAAGTGAGTTGTTGCAACGGTAACAAGAGAGTTTCCACAACGGTGATCAGTGAGTTGCCACAACGGTGATCCAGTGAAGTGTCAAAAATGGGTTAACTAGCTCGTTAACTTCTTGTTGCACTTATCTTGTTCACCATTGTGGCAAGTCACTTGTCACCATCATAGAAACTAGCTTGTCACCGTTGTTACATATTTTGAGTGAAATTTTCTCGTGTTGTCACTTTGTGTTTGTTGTTTTTAGCCATAAAAAAAATGAACAAATTAAGAAAGGATTGATAGCCATTTGTTGAACAAATATATCCTAATCATAGTTTGGACTTGTTTTCTTATATGTACTATAGAGATTTAATTATTAAATGTATGGGGAAGACATACACATCTGAAATTTCAAATTTACACTAAAACTTTGGTCACAATTACTTGTTTTTAACACGTCCTTTTAAGTAAGTGAACTTTAAAATTTAGCAATTATATAAAAAATTATTCTAATAATTAGAAGGTATGATGGAAAGTAATTATCCAAAACAACATCTGTCTAAGTTATTTAATGTTGTGAAACCATGATAATTGAATAAAATTTAACATTTATCTAAATCACTTGATAGTAGAAAACCATGATAACTTAATAAAATTTAAGAGGTTGACTATATGCCTTTTTCTTAAGATGTAGGTTGGAAAGTAAGTATCCAATTTTTTTTTTTTCTTAATTAATTGGTACTCTAAAATTGTGACAACTGAACAACTTTAACATTTGTCTTAGTTAGGGTAATAATCTAAAACTGTGACAATTGAATTTGTTCACTTTTTATCATTTGATTGTTATTATTATAGTTGTGATTATTTCATAAGGAATTATTTTACACTTATGAGGGATAAAAAAATGATAGCATTCAAATTATTAAAAAATAAATGTGGCTTTCTATGGGTAAATATGTTCAAGTTATGTTTGAGGATGGTTTATTATGGAAAAATTTAGTTATTTGTGATAGATTATGATTGAATATGGTTCATCATGGTTATTCATATTTGATCATGTTGAAAGTGATCATCCAAGGTTTACAACAACCAACCACGGTGACAACAATTGACTATAGTTTACCATCGTTGATTATGGTTGACTATGGCTTACCTAGACAATCTAGTAAGCCTATATCAACCTTAAACATAAGTCAAACTAGTAAACCTAATAAACCTAGGTCAAACTAGTAAATCTATTAAACCTACGCCAACCTTGTAAACCTAAACCTATGTCAACCTAGTAAACATGGTCAAAGGTTAGTAACAATAGGTCAACATAGTAAGTCTAGGTCAATGTAGTAAACATAGGTCTACTTAGTAAACCTAGGTAAACCTTATAAACCTAGGTTGAGCTAGTAAATGTAGGCAAACCTAGTAACACTAGGTGAACATAGTAAATCTAGGTCAAAGTAGTAAACGTAGGTCTACCTAGTAAACCTAAGTCAACCTAATAAACCTAGGTCAACCTAGTAAATATAGTAAACCTAGTTAACTTACTAAAGCTTGCCAAACTAAGCTATCCTATGTGAGCCTAGTCAACCTATGTCAACCTAGTAAATCTAGTTCAACCTAGAAAACCAAAGTCAACCTAGTAAATCTAGTAAACCTAGGTAAACCTAGTAAACTTATGTCAACCTAGGTCAACCTAAGTTAACCTAGTAAACTTAGGTAATCTTGGTAAACCTAATAAACTTAGTTCAACTTAATCAATCATGGTTTCCTCATAATTTGTGTGATTAATGTATAATACACGATGTATAAGGAAATGCACACAACGATTAACAAATGTTTTAAGGTGATGATTTTTTTTTGCGATATGCATTTTAGATTTCAAAATGTGATGGTATTGTTTAAAAATGTCGATGCTTGTCTCTTAACATGCATTGAATTTTTAAATTTAGGAAGTTAACATGCCTTGAAAACTTTTAAAATTATTATTCATTGGTATATCATTTGATTGGAAATATGGAAACATATTTTCTACATTTTCGTAACGAAGTGTCCATTTCTCTCTTGAGTTGTCACCACTATAACAGTGAGTTTCCCCCACTGTAACATGGAGTTTTTGCCATTGTAACAAGGATTTACAACCATTGTAATAGTGAGTTGTCGCCACCGTAACAATGAGTTGTTGCCACTATAATAGTGAGTTCTGCCACTGTAATAGTGAGCTTCTGCCACTGCAACAATGAGGTTTTCCAACGGAATTTGAACAAAATTTATTACTATTTGATTTAATTGTTTTCTTGTTTTGCATATGGTGCAAAATTGTACCTTGATCATTTAAGTTTGGTGCTATCGAAACCCAAATCAAGCATGGACTATATTTGTGCTTCATAATGAATGACCAAGTCAAGTCTATCAAAAAAATAGAGAAATTCCTTGAAGAACCACCAACAACGAAGCCTACTGTCTTACCCTAGTTGATGGGATAACTGCAGTAAGGAATTATGGTGCAAGTGACATTGTCACTTAAACCAATTCAGAATTAATAACCAATAAAATTATTGGAATTTACCAAGTAATAAGTCAAAATTTGAAACCACTCCATAAAGAAGCAATAATCATCACTTTACAATTTCAAAGATTTAACATAACTCGTTGATCATATGTTCAAAGGATTTTTGATGACATACTCTGTGAAGTAGCATCTAATGGAGGCGGATGTGCATGATATGTGGAGGAGTCAGCATGTGCTCCACCAATTAGCGTTCATGGGCATCGATATACGTGGCTCGTTAATGAATGATTTTTTCTTGTAATTGTTATCGGGGTTATTATGGTGTTTTTATATCTAATGATGTTATTGTAGCAACATAAACAACCATTATGTCCATCATTTTTTATTTATGTATATTAGCTTTGTTTTTTTATATACAATCTCACTTAATTTTTTGGTACCTTTTCTATATCTCAACACAATGTGTATGTAAGGAATGTATTTTTGAGTCAATATTATTAAATAAAATTACATTGTGATTACAATTCAGTTAGTGCTTCTCGTATATGCTTTCTCACATTAACTTGCTAGGGAAACTTTCATGCTATGTGTTCTTGATGTGTTCTTCATCCATTAACATTGTCTTTATAACTAGTGTTCTCCATTCATTATCGTAAGGGAATATTTAATAGCTAATACTTTGGCATGGAACCTCAACATTTCATTCCCATCAGCTAAGCATGCAGGATGTTTTTTCTGGGTAGTTTGTTGGCCTTCTTCATCATTGTTTCTCAATATTCTTCATATATGGTCAGTGACTTCTACGTATTATGTTAAGTCCCTATATTAATAGTGTAGTCCCTTATTATGTTAGTGTATCCCTCCTTATTGTTATTGTTGTACCCTTGTAACCCCCATATTGTTATTATTGTGCCCTTACATTATTATTGTTAGGTCGGCTAGGGTTACATTGTGGCCCCACTAGGATTACATTGTGGCCCCATGGACTCCTATATATAGAAAGGAGGTTTTGTCATTTGGATCATCTAAGAATTGTTCATTCATGTAATGTATTGGAAGTTTCCCCCTCAAAGTGGCTTATTTATAAGGCATTGATATCTCTTTTCTTCTATTTTTGGAACTGGTTTCACAACATTTGGTATGAGAGCTTTGGATTATAGGGTTTCGCTGCTCCAAACAGGTCATCGTGGAATTTACGCTATAGCATTTTTTCTACGAAGGTTCAGGAGCTGAAATTTTTAGAGTGCGAAGCCGAACTCCTGAGGACCGTTGTCGCAAAATTTGAGAGCTTGGGTCACAATATTTTCGGGGATATGATCTGTGGAAGTTAGGGCTTTTTGTAGGCTCCTGAATTTAACCTAAAGAGGTCATCGCAGGATTTTCGCTATAAATATTTTTCTACGAGGTTTCAGAAGCTGAAAGTTTCACAGAGAGAAGCAGAAATCCTGAAGAACCTCTATAAGAATTTCAGATCTTGGTTTGCAATATGTGTGGAGATATTATCTGTGGAAGTTAGGATTGTTTCGAGCTCCGAAATTTCATCGCAAAGAGGTGACCATGGGAAAAACGTCATAACTCTCTCTCTGAGTGTTGGATTGAGATCTGGTAAAAAGTGGCCACAAGTACACAGAATGCAGTTTCCTTTCTATCAATTTTAGAGTCAAAGGAGGAAATAGGGACACATGGCAAGTTGTACAAGGTCGCTCTACTGAACTAGTCCATAATTAGGTCATTGTAGGATATTGGGAACAACTTTATCTTCAAGAATCCAAATCAGGTTAGACCTGTGGCATGCAAAAGAGAGTTCATAGGGCTACCTTAGTGCCAAATTTCAGATATTGGAGATCCAAAATTACAGAGATAATTCAGTTTCAATATCGAGCTCGTCAAAAGAAAGAAAAAGGTGTGTATTTTTTTTCCGAATTTCATAAGTATTGTGTAAAAAAAAATCAGTTTGAAGTGATTCCAAGGGCCTATTGAGCATATATATCAGTATTGGGTTCTATAATTCCTCCAAAAAATAATTCCATACCCATTAAGCCCTCAAAAGGCTATACTATGACGCATGAAGAGGAAGAATTGCAGTATGAGATATCAAAATTACGGTACCAAGTGCAACAAATTTTGAGCTTACGAAGAGCAACTGAAGATGACATAGATGGTTTAAAAGTAGAAATGGAGGCTAATTTGGATGGTTTGAAGGATCAAATAATAGCTAATATGGATGATAAATTATTGAAAGATCACATCGAGCATCAACAGAAAGTTCTCCAACTCTCAAATGATAACCTAACGTTGGTGCATAATCTAATGAAACAACAGGAAGATCAACATCACATCGAAAGAATTTTTTAGGAAGTCACAAAAACAAGAACTCGACAAGTACGATCAATTTCAGTGTATCTCAACAAGTGGAAGAACTTTCCTATAGAAGATTCCACATGGGAGGATGAGAATTTTATATAAAAGCATCAAGAAATAATCAAGCGTTGAGGACAACAGTTCTTTGAAGGAGAGGGGCATGTTAAGTCCCTATATTAATAGTGTAGTCCCTTATTATGTTGGTGTAGCCCCCCTTATTTTTATTGTTGTACCCCTATAACTCCCATATTGTTATTATTGTGCCCTTACATTATTATTATTAGGTCGGCTAGGGTTACATTGTGGCCCCACTAGGATTACATTGTGTCCCTATGGAATCCTATATATAGATAGGAGGTTTTTTCATTTGGATCATCCAAGAATTGTTCATTCATGTAATTTATTGGAGGTTGCCCCCTCAAAGTGGTTATTTCAAGGGCGTTGATATCTCTTTTCTTCTATTTTTGGAATTGGTTTCACAGCATATTATTCACCTTGATAACTCTCTCAATATTTCCACATTTAATATCTAAGTTGATCCAAATATATTTTAATATTATATCCACAATAGTCTTGGTAGAATAACCTTCCTTGAGTTTGATCATTTCCAATGCAGAAAAAAAACAAGCTAAAAACACGTTAAATTTAATAAGAAAATCGATGGAAGGATATTGTGTAATTATAGAGACCACATTACAAAATTACACAACATAAATGTATACAACAATTATCATTCATATTTATATGTAGAACATATGGAAAAAACCCAAATCCCATCGATGTTTGTAGGTATAACTTTGAATAATTGAAAAAGATAAATAAAAAATTAATTAATTAATTAATTAAATTGACATAACTTTTATGTTAATTATTCTTTTGTATCCTTTTAAATATTAGATTTCTTAAATTGATAGGTGTGTAAAAAATTGATATCTAGTTGGAAGCCTCTAAATAAATGGTTAAAAGTAAACAGTTCTTTAAAAACATTAACGACTAAAATAATTTTATATCTTTATGTCTACTGCAGATTGTGTAGATTCCATGCATCTAACATATTCTAAAAAAAATTATTCATTTATGTTAGATATTCAATTATGCAATTTACACAAATTCAAAATAATAAGGAGAAACATTTCCTTTTACAACATTTATAGTTCCACTGCAAATTTCATGCATTGTTGGATACTCAAGTCTACATTTTACATACACTAAAAATAATAAGAAGAACCATTTCCTTTTACAACATTTACAATTTAACTGCAGATTCCATGCATTCAACATATACCATAAACTTTGTTTCCCACTAGTTCCGTTGGGGTCATAGGTAGCCTAAGGATATTTTGAATTTAGTGACTTCTTTAGTGATAAATAAAAAATAGGAATTTCTACTAATGATATAGAATGACTATATAGAGAAATGCTCGGGAAATATATCCATGACTATAGTACACTACTAACTCTAAGTATTTTTTTCGTAAGAATGGTAGTGGACTACACCTAGGGTTTCACACTTAGGGTTTTGAACATATTGCTAGGGTTTTGAACTTGTAGCTAGGGTTCTTCCATCATATTGACATGCCTTGGAGAATGTTAGTAACTCTTATATATTCTTTCTCACATTCTCTTGCTAGGGAAACTTTCATGCTATTTGTTCTTCATGTGTTCTTCATCCACTAACATTGTCTTTATCACATGTGCTCTTCGTCCATTGTGGTAAGGGCATATTTAATACTTAGTATTTCATGTACTTATCATATTTATTCAGTTCTTTATTCATGCATTAATTTCTTAGGAAATTTTAGGGTTTCATCTTCAGTAAGGAATGTTAGGGTTTCATTACCCATGATTAACATTTTTAACAATGCAAGGGTTTCCACCTAAGGTTTGGCACTTAGGGTTTTGAACTTGTTGTTGCAAAAGCTAGCATGCATAATGAATAGGCTAAGGCGAGAGGGAGCAACAAAAAATTTAGACAAAGTCCCACTGTCACAACATGTAGCTTCATAGCCAGTCTAGGAATTTATGCTTAGGTCATTTTAGGGTTTCATCAATGCATATTAGGGATTTCTTTGCTAAGGGATTTTTAATGAACCTAGGGTTTTCATCTTAAACAAGAGGTTCTAAGGTTTCATTACCCAAGGTTTTTATCTTTAAAAAAGCAAGGGTTTTCACTTAGGGCTTTCTCCTAGGTAATGCACCTAGGGTTTTGCGCTTAAGGTTTTCTCATAGAAAATGCACCTAGCGTTTTGAATCTAGGTTTTTTGAATCTATGGTTTTTAACTTGTCGCTAGAATTTTCCCATCATATTAACATCCCCTAGAGAGTGTTGGTGCTTCATGACAATGTATTTCTAGGTCATATTTCATGATAGGGTTTCTCCACATGTATTGTATATTGATTAGGGTAAGGGCATAGTGAATGCCTAGGAATTCATGCAATTATGATATTCATTTAGGGCTTCATTGATGCATTCATTTTTTAGGTCATTTAAGGATTTCATCAA
The DNA here is from genome assembly GCA_034641835.2 of Pinus albicaulis. Lineage (NCBI taxonomy): Eukaryota > Viridiplantae > Streptophyta > Pinopsida > Pinales > Pinaceae > Pinus > Pinus albicaulis. The sequence continues at coordinate 149,865,078 of CM076576.1, forward strand.
TGTGTATGAGGGATTTATTTAACAATGGATTTTCAATGCACTTAGGGTTTTCATCTTCAGCAAGCAATGATAGGGTTTCATTACCCAGGGTAAACATGTTTAACAATGAAAGGGTTTCCACCTAGTGTTTTTCACTTAGGGTTTTGTCCTACACAATGCGCATAGGATCTACAACTAGGGTTTGGCACTTAGTTTTTTTGAACTTCTCGCTGCACAAAATTGTATGCCTATATAATAGGATAAAGTTAGAGGGCACAACAACAACTTCAAACAAAGTCCCATTGTCACCTCAGGAAGCTTCACAGCTAGTATAGGAATTTATACTTAGTTGGCAAGAATAAATGGAGTTTGAATGATGCGATATGCAAAAAAACTGCTAGTAACATTCATTCATTCATTCATTATCCATGAGTATTACATGGAAAATTTATACAAGTCTCTAATACAAGTCTAATGAACTCAAATTCTTAAATAAGCCCCTAACATAAAAAATTATGTGAGATGCCCTTGGTTACAAGCCAAACAAGATAGCTTATAGATAAATCACTATTATTTAATTTTTCCTTTACAAATGGTGATATGAAAAATGAAATTGTGATATATTGCATTTGTCCGCCTCATTTAAGGGAAAAAATTGTATAAATAACCAAAAAAACCATTCAATTGTTGTTAATTTATCCATTATCAACATCGTCACCCACAAGATCACGTGAATTGAATTGAAGCACGTTCTCACATACATGGAAACAACAACAAATAAGCATGGAAAACAGTGGAAATAATATAAATAAAATGCAAATCAATGAATTTAACTTGATAATCCTGCAAAATTATAATATGCATTCAAGGATAACTAATAAATTGTAACCAATCATTTTTAAGAAAAATAATTTGAGGGGATGGGCCCACAAATTTTCACTTAAACAAACTTTAAATTATTATGATGGAAAATCAAGGCTGCAAATCAATGCATCGGTTGTGGAAATTTCCTAATGGAGTAGTTGCCCTCCCATTCCAATGATTGTGATGGTGGAAAATCCTGACTTCGAATGAACAGTTGATGCCAAATGGCGGTCGTATTAAATGAGACCACATGATTTTAAGTCGATATTGTTACTCCTTATTACATGCTTACCCTCAACTCCTCCATTACTTGCCTTTCTCCCACATTCAAACTGTTGCACTTTCCAAATAGAGCCATAGCCACTCTAAACTATGGCTAAAGATGGGAGGCCCAAGAGTTCATATAGAACCTTTCAAATAACTCCTACACGAATTTTATTTTCAACACATAATTTTTTTTTTGAACATGCCGGATGGATGGAGTATATCTATAGATTGCAGGGGCATGTCAATGGCATAGCTCTAGAATTTTTCATGAATTACAAGGAGGGAAGATTCTATGTATCAGGGACAGTGGTGCATGCGATAGAAGAAGTGATTATAGAAATGATAGGGTTACCCCAAACGACACAATAGTGGTATGCGCCTCGAAAACCCCAACCTGATGTTTTGCAGCAATTCCTTGAGGAAGGTGAAAAAATGCATAAGGACAAAATAGAATTTGAGAGGAAGGAATTACCACAATCCTGGAATTATGTTGCATTCCTTTTCCATAATTTTTTCATGTGTGAAGGGAGGTATGTAGTTTTTTATCACCAACACCTCCAGTTGTTATACCACTTGTGTTATGGCAGGTTGATTAAACTGCCTTTTTTTCTTGAAAAAACCCTAAAGCATATGGCCTGATCGATACAAAAATCATAGCAACCATTATAAAACCGGTCCCACCATTGCCCCATTAAAATTTTTGTGGTTAGTGCATTGCAAAGGGAAGGGAGAACTTGGGATGAACTAGTTGGAAGGATTGAATTTTGATGTTTCTACCCCAGTAGAGGATGCCCTAGAAGCTGCAACTTCGCCCCATGACCTCCCAACTGAAAATCCGCCGCATGACCTCCCAACTGTAGAAATTCCAACAGAACCTTTCCATATGGAAAATGAGTCATCTAGTGTTCAAACTACGAGGGTTTCTAAGGATTATACTGCTAATTCCCCACATAAAGGATACAAAAAATATGATGATGAAGTAGAAATATTGGGGAGTAAACCTGCCGCTAGAATATTTAGAGGATACAGGAAGCACCTGACAATGGTGCCAAAATCCAAGAAGAACAACACAAAGCGAGGCCATGTTGTTGCACCTCTTGAAACCATCCTTGTTGTTACATAAGAACAACGAAAGAGGTTTTCCCTGATGGTACACAAGAGCATCCACAAGAAGTATTAATGGAATAAGGAGTCATGGAGTAAGGATGCATGCACCAAGGATTCATGGAACAAAGATTCGGCCACCTTGCAGATACAAAAGAACAAGTTCAGAAGGTTCCCTCTCCTCATTCTGACGATGAGTACATATAGGGAGTACCTAAATGGTATACATCAGAGTGCCCTGCCTCAATTTCAATTTTGTATGGGGATGATGAGGAGGACCAAGCAACTAGAATTGAAAAAGAAGAACGTTGAAATAGTAAGTACCCCTTCATATATTCCTCTGTATATTTTGTTATTAAGGAAGAATAGGGTTCTGCAGATGAAAAACTAACAACTTCAAAAAACAATTAAAACCCTAACAAATGAGCTCACACAAAAACAAATTTTGAAAGATTAAATTTCTTGGTCCAAGTTTTAGACTCCCTACCCATTCGTGTCATAGATATACCTTCTCCAAGGGTCCAAGAAAATATACCCCTTGGGAAAAAACAAGCCGATGAAATTGCTATGCAAACAGAGGATATGGAACCAGAGATGAAAATGACAAAAGGAACAATTGTGCAAATAGAGGAACTAGAACCATAGATGAAAATTACCAAATACATTGTTGTGCAAACATAGAATCAGGAACCAGAGATGAAATTAAAAAAATGCACATATGTGCAAACAGAGGATTATGAACCAGAGATGAAACTGACAAAATACATTGTTGTGCAAAAAAAAGATCAAGAACTAGAGATAAAACTGACCAAAGACAATTTTGTGAAAATAGAGGATGACGAAAAAAAGGTTAAATTAGCCCTATGTGTACCCTATTATAAGGGTAAACTAATACCTTTCCATTTTCACAAAAAAATAATTCATGACATTTGCAATATATGGGAAGAATATGTAAACAAAGTTGAAGGAAAACATAAAAGAATACTGGTTGAGATGCAAAGGAAGGTGACCATGATGGAGAATGAGAAGAACAAACTTGGAAAATTAATGGATGGTGTACTTAGTTGCAAGGCTCCTTCAACCAATTACAACTTTTACTTGGAGGAAAGATTTCTGATGTTTAAAAAGAATGCTATTATCAACAACAAGCCTTTTCGGCTTGAATACATGAATGGTTTCCTAGAACAATATAGGGCTTGTACGAATCTAGATAAAGAATTTCTCTATGAATTGTATCAACACAATTCTATGTTGCCTCTTAACATAAGATTGAATCCCAACCCTTATGTAGGGGATGTCCAATGGAGAGCCTTTGTATCTTAGTTGGGTGGAAGCTCTTAAATTTTTTATAAAAAAATCCGAGAGCATTCAGTGGGTTAGAGGAGAATATCAAATTCCTTCAAAAGTGATAGAACAACAACAAAATTTGGCCAACTTCTCAGAGGAAGAAGAGTATATCGCCAGGAACATGAAACATACCATCTCATATTGCATAGAGCAGATTGAAATATTGGAGGCTTCCGCACAAGAAGGATATAAATCAAGGTAGGATGCCTCATGAAAAGAAACCCGAAATAAAGATCCATTTAACTACCTAAACTTAAAGATATACTTAAAATGGGTTGCTAAATATATTTATTACATGAAACATTGTGGGAATAACTTGATCAATCTTAGATTTCACTACCCAATTATTTGGCTAGCAACAATGATATATAAAAGGTCTCACACCCTAGAAAAAAAGAGTTGGAATGAAATTATGGAAATAGCAGTGTATCTTCGTCATTATGAAGTAGGACATAGTGATTATGTTATTAAAAATTTTCATGATCACCCCCCTTCATCCTCAAATTCAAGTGACTTCTGTGTTCTTGCTGACATTCACTCCCTCTGTTTCCTCACACATTATCTCACCTTTGCTAACACTCATTACCACTGGTGCGGAAACTCATAGCCAAAAAACACATATATGTATGTTGTAATATATATTAATCTCCCATAATATATCACCAATATATCACCATTGTTGGAATTTTCTGGAAAAATTCCTTAACACAAAGACAGAGGAATAAAACAATTCCTCTATTGCAACACAGAGATAAAAATAAAAATGTGTAGACACAGAGAGATGAAATATAGACTTATATTTCACAAAACAAACTCTGTTATAAAATAAAATTCTTCAGACCAAGGTCTTGGATTCACAGCGGAAAATTTCTCTTGCATGTTACACACACATCGCTACAAAATCTCTTTGTCTCTCTATCTTCAGCCTTCGGGCATAAAAAATCAATTACACGGAAACTCACATTCCTACCACAATCCCCTCACAAGCATATTTATAACGTTCCACAATATATATATATATATATATATATATATATATATATATATATATATATATATATATATATATATATATATATATATTTCATATTTATAATATATATAACATATACAACCAAAGTAAAAACATGAATAAACTGCGGTAACTAAACTTTAACCCAAATTAAAGTCAAAACATTTATACGAAAAAACCTTTATGCTAAGGTTAAAAACTTATATCCTTTATGCTTTCCGGGGGCCTTCATGAAGTTCATTTATGTGGGTTCCCTCACCCCCCCCCCCCCCTCGGAACTCTTTTTATTGGTGGACAGGTGGGTCCCGTGAGGAGTGACGTCAGCTCCTCCGGGAGTTCCCTTCCCTCTGCTGCTTGAGCTTGCTGCCCCCCTTCGGAATGTTGCCGCCTCTGCAGTGAATATGGTTGGTGGAGAAGTTAATGCAGTGGGTGTTGTTGATAAGTGAAGGCAAGGTTGCGTGAAGTTTTGGACTGGAGGTTTCCATCGCCATTGCTGTCCCTTCTAATCCCATCAGCTTTGAAGTCCGCCGCTCTTCAAAATCCCATCAGCCATTACTCTACTGTCCTGCTGATTTGTGCAGGCAGTTGGAATTAAATTCCAACACTCCCCCTTAATTTAAACTGCTAGGTTTTCTTGTATACCCAAGCATTTACTAAAATAATTAAAACTTTTCTGCGTTAATGACTTTTTCAATATATCAGCAAATTGTTCCTCTGTTCTGCAGTGCTGCAAAACAATTTCACCATTATTAGTTCACATATAAAATAAAATCTAGTGTCAATATGCTTTGTTCTCTTATGGAAGACATAATTCTTTGATAAAGCTATCGCTGAGCTATTATCACAGTAAATGTTTGTGCCTTTTTCTTGTTCATGACACAAATCTCTGAGTACCCTTCTCAGCCATACTCCTTGGCATGCTGCTGCTGTTTCTGCCACATATTCTGCCTCTGCTGTTGATAAAGCAACTATAGGTTGCTTCTTGGAAGCCCATGAAATGGCCCCCGAACCCAAGTGAAACACATATCCAGATGTGCTCTTCCTATCATCTACACTTCCAGCCCAATGACTATCATTGTAACCTGTCAATTTGAAATTTTCAGATGAGGAGTAGAAAATACCATACCCCTTCGTTCCATTCACATACATTAGAATCCTCTTGGCTGCTTTCCAATGAGTCCCTTTCGGCCTTTCCATAAATCTGGAGATTAAGCTTACAACGTGCATAATATCTGGCCTAGTTGCAATCAAATACATGAGGCTGCCAACTAAGATTTTGTACAATTTTGGATTAAAATCCTTGTTGCTATCTTCTTTGTTTAATTTTAACCCCATGACAGTTGGAGTTACAGCTGCCTTGTTGTTTTGCATGTTGAACCTTTTCAACACTTCTTCAACATATTTTACTTGGGAAATGAAAATACCATTTTCATTTTGCTCTACTTCAATTCCAAGAAAATATCTCAAAAAACAAAAATCAGTCATTTCTAATTCACTCTTCATGACTGCTTTAAAATCAGCAATGAGAGAAAATTCATTGCCAGTAAAAATTAAATCATCTACATATAAAACAACAATTAGAATCTTACTGTCATTTTATTTTATGTATAGTGTGGGTTCTCCATCACATTTCTCAAATCCATTTTCAATCAGGTAAGCATATATTATGTTGTACCATGCTCTTGGAGCTTGCTTCAGCCCATAAAGAGCTTTCCTCAACTTGCATACTTTGTGCTCTTGGCCTTCAATCTCATAGCCTGGAGGTTGTTCAACATATACCTCTTTTTTCAACACTCCATTCAGGAATGCAGATTTAACATCCATTTGGTAAACCTTCCATTTGTGTTGTGCTGCTATGGATAGCACTGTTCTCACTATTTCCATCCTTGCAAGTGGTGCAAAGGTTTCTTCATAATCTCTCCCTTGTTGTTGCTTATAGACTTTGACAAGAAGTCTGGCCTTGTGCCTTTCAATCTTGCCTTCAGCATTGCTTTTTGTGTTTTAGACCCATTTTAATCCAAGCACTTCTTTACCTTTAGGGAGGTCCACTAACTCCCATGTATTACACTTTTCTATTGCACCAATTTCTTCATCCATTGCTTCAATCCATTTTTCTTCTTTCACAACTTCCTCAAAATTAATTGGGTCATCAACATGAAAATACAAAGCAAATAAAGAGTTCAGACCGACATTATCATTTACCTCTCCTTGTTCATAAATCTCACTCAGATTTCTGAATCTCGGTCTCCTTGGTGTACTTGGAGTTTCACTTGAACTCGATGGAGTTTTGGTTCCCTGTGGTGTGCTTGAAGAAGCACTTCCTTGATTTCTCAAGGCTATTTTGTTTCTAGCTTGTGGTGTGGTTTTTTGTGCTTGCAGTGGTGGAGGAGGAGCCACCATGGAGGGATTATTTTCTGTTGTCCCTTCCTCTTCTTCTTCATGAGACACACATGTATTTACGTTCATTGTTTTTTCTAAGCTTCCATCCCAAGCTTCTTCTTCAATAAACTGCACATCTCTGTTGATTATAGCTTTCTTGGTGGATGGATTATAGAGTTTGTATGCCTTGGACTCATCACTGTATCCAACAAAGATACATTTCTCCCCCTTATTGTCCAATTTATCTCTTAGTTGATCCGAGACATGTGCATAAGCCACACATATGAAAAATTTCATGTGGGTGACATGCTGCTTTATGCCGCTCCACGCTTCTTCATGTATTTTGTTCATGACAGCTTTGGTTGGGCATCTATTCAAGATGTATGTTGCACAATTGACAGCTTCAGCCCAATACTCATTTGGAAAATGTTTTGCCCTCAACATACTTTTGACCATGTCCATGATGGTCCTATTCCTCCTTTCAGCAACATCGTTTTGCTGAGGTGTGTACCTTGTGGTAAACTACTTATGTATGCCATTATCCCTACAGAAATGTAGGAACTCTTTGGTGATGTATTCTCCACCTCTGTCAGTTCTCAGCACTTTGATGTAGTGCCCACTCTGCTTCTCAACAAGAGTTTTGAAGTGGAAAAACTTTTCAAACACTTCGCTTTCCTGTTTCAAGAAATACACCCATGTATTTCTGGTGTAATCATCTATGAATGTCAAAACATATTTGTTGCCAGCTAAAGATGGTGTTTGCATTGGTCCACAAAAATCTGAATGGACAATTTCTAAGGGTGCCTTTGTCCTTATACTCTTCCCTGCTGGAAAGCTTTCTCTATGTTGTTTGCCCAAGATGCAGCCTTCACAAAGTTTTTCCTGTTTCTCAATCAATGGTAATCCTCTTACCATTCCCTTTCTATGCAACAAGTTCAGTCCTCCGAAATTGAGATGTTCAAATATCAAGTGCCATAACCAGTTTTCATCTTTCACTTCCTCTTGAAAGACCTCTTGTGTTACAACTACTACATTCCTTCCTTCCTTCAAGTCTACTCTGAGCTTGAGAGGAAACATCCTATTTCTTGTCATCTGCACTTCTGCAATGACTTTCTTGCTTTGAGGTATGTCCATGATTGTGCACACATCATATTTAAAAAATACATTGTAGCCCTTGTTAATGAGCTTTCCAATGCTCAACGATTACATTTTAAGCCAGGCACATAATATACATCTGCCACAAACTTCTGTTCTCCATTTCTTGCCAGGATACTGACTCTTCCTTTTCCCTTGATAGAGTTCTTACTATCAGCTCCTGTTGTTACTTCAGATTTAACATTTTCATCAAGATTAGCAAACATTGCTATGTTTCCAGTCATGTGGTTGCTACAACCTGAGTCTAAGAACCATACATCATCTTGTCTATCTTGTGCTACATTACATGTTAATAGAACATTACTTTGGTTCTTATTTTCTTTTGCAAAATTACCATTCTGCCTATTATTCATGTCATTTTTATTTTTCCTACATTCATTAGCATAGTGCCCATATTTCTTGCAATAATGACACTGGACTTGGGATTTATCATACCTTTTTCAATGAGCTTGATGTTGGCTTGAGCCTTCATTTTGGTTCTGATTGCTGATCCTTCCACTCGAACTTGAAGGGTTGTTTCTTCCTCTGTTTTGGCTTCTGCCTCTTCCTCGGTTGTTTTCTCTACCTTGACCTCTCTTTCGGCCAAAAGAAATTTGAGTCTTCAAATATTGTTCCAATGAGGAATCTGTTCCTCTGTTCAATTTTCGTTCATGAGACATCCGGGATGCACTTAGCTCATCCACTGTAAGTTGTGAGAGATCCTTTGTCTCTTCTATTGCCACTACTATGGCATCAAATCTTGAGGGTAAAATTCTCAAGATTTTCTCCACTATCCTTTTGTATTCAAGTGTCTCTCCATGAGACCTTATCTGGGTAACCAACCCAATAACATGAGTGAAAAATGAGTCTATATTTTCAAACTCTTTCATACAGAGAGTTTCAAAATCTCTCCTCAGCATTTGCAACTTTGCTGTCTTAACCTTCTCCATGCCTTGATAGGTTGTCTTAAGAATATCCCATGCCTCCTTAGACTTTGTTGCTACTGCAATCCTTGGGAGAATACTCTCATGTACAGATTGAAAAAAATAGAAGAGGGCTTTGGAATCCTTCTTCATATTATCTTTTAACAAATCTCTTTATGCTGCTCTCAAAGCAACCAACGTTGCTGTACCTGGTGGTTCTGGGTAACCATTCTCAACTAGCTCCCATATGTCCTATGAGGAAAACAGAGCTCTCATCGTGATAGCCCAATAATCATGATTCTTCCCATTAAACTATGGAAGTTGGGGATTTGTTAAACTAGTGCTTGCTGCTGCCATTCTTGATTGTGTTAAAAAAAAACAAACAGAAGCTTTCTCTGCTGGAGAAATCCGCTTCAATAACTTTCTTATAGCTTCTGCAGTGAAGAGCAATCTCTGCTTCATTCACTGAGCGCCTAGACTAGCTCTGATACCATGTTGGAATTTTTTGGACAAATTACTTAACACACAGAGGAATAAAACAATTCCTCTATTGCAACACAGAGATAAAAACAAAAATTTGTAGACACAGAGAGATGAAATATAGACTTCTATTTCATTAAACAAACTCTGTTACAAAATAAAATTCTTCAGAACAAGGTTCTGGATTCACAGCGAAAAATTTCTCTTGCCTGTTACACACACAACGCTACAAAATCTCTTTGTCTCTTTGTCTTCAGCCTTCGGGCATTAAAAATCAATTACACAGCAACTACTATTTACAATGCACTCACGACATATTTATAACATTAAAATATAATCTATATATATATATATATATATATATATATATATATATATATATATATATATATATATTTCATATTTATAATATATATAACATATATAACCAAAGTAAAAACATGAATAAACTACGGTAACTAAACTTTAACCCAAATTAAAGTGAAAACATTTATACAACAAAACCTTTATGCTAAGGTTAAAAACTTATATATATCCTTTATGCTTTCCGAGGGCCTTCATGAAGTTCATTTACGTGAGTTCCCTCACCCCCCTGGAACTCTTTTGATTGGTAGACAGTTGGGTCCCGTGAGGAGTGACGTCAGCTCCTCTGGGAGTTCCCTTCCCTTTGCTGCTTGAGCTTGCTGCCCCCCTTCGGAATGTTGCCACCTATGAAATGAATATGGTTGGTGGGGAAGTTAATGCAGTGGGTGTTTTTGATAAGTGAAGGCGAGGTTGCGTGAAGTTTTGGACTGGACGTTTCCACTGCCATTGTTGTCCCTTCCAATCCCATTAGCTTTGAAGTCCACCGCTCTTCAAACTCCCATCAGCCATTACTCTGCTGTCCTACTGATTTGTGAGGGCAGTTGGAATTAAAATCCAACACCATTAGCATTGAAAAGTTATAAAAAACTGGTATAATTGTGTTTTACATGTTTTTTTACAATTTCATTGTATCCGTTGCAATTTTTTTTGCATTTCACTATTTTTCTTCCGATTTAGATATAGAATTCATGATTAGACACCAATGTATGTGAGCATAATTCAAGTATGGAACAACCCCGTGATATCTATCTTCCATAACATACAAAATAATCAATATATTGAAAGACAATTTAAATGATCAGGGAGAATGGAATTCAGAAAATAGAAGGTGAGAAAGGGAGGCTCGCTAGATGATTACATAATCTTCCATTAATTTGTTTCACCATTTAGCTGCGTGAGTTAGGTAAGCCATCATGTCGAGGAGCTCACGTCCCGTGAACAAAATGAAACTGTGGGCATTATGGTGATAACAACGGTGATAGGGATGGAGATGTTGAAACTGTGGGCATTACGGTGACAACAATGGTGATAGGGACGAAGATGTCGACGGAGTAAAGTTCATTTGGTTCGCTCGTGTTCATGAGGTCCACATGGAGGAGGAGGTCGTTTAAGGGGCCTCATCGATCCCAAGCGATCGTGAAACACAAAGGGTGTTTTGTCAACCCATTAGCCTACTCCCTCCTAGTAATATATAAAAATTCCTAGAAAATAGCATTCATGAGTCTCGACCCTGGTGTTTATTGATTTCCCTATTTTATAAAATCACATGTCAGTAATAAGTGAAAATATGTAGTCTAACTAGACTGTTTTTTCCCCCTAAAAATCATGGAAATTTCGATAAGATTTTAAGAAAATCTGGCAGGAATTTTTGTAAATCCAAGTTATAACTATCAAACTTTAATATTTTGAGTGCCCTAGAGGTTTTTCATAGTGCTGAATCCATTTCCACTATCAAAATCATGATTCAAACGTTGTTACTGTAATATTTCCTAATTTTTTTTGGCTCAGATTCCAGCTAATTTTGGTCTTCCACACAATTCCTCCGTCTCGTTAGACAACTCCGAAGTGAAAATAAATGTAATATTTTACAAAATGGGAAAATTTAGATTGAATACGTTTATTGATTTATGTACTGTTATGTAGAAGTAAATAATGGTGGTCACTTGAATAAATGTAACTTGACTCCCAGCCTAGTGTGTATATATATATAATTTGAAACTTGGTCATTTTCCTATATTTCCGTCGTTATAACACTTTTCTAAATTATTCGCAAGTTAACGATGGCTTGATTTGTTGGAATTTCTGAATATTTTGAACACACAGGGAGAATAAGAGAATTATCCTCCTTTAACACAGAGAAATGAAAATAATTTTTTTTTTTACTGGACAGAGATGGCACAAAAAAAAAACTTTTATATTTCATTAACTATGAAAACTATTACAAAATGATGATTTAGTCTTCAGAACTAAGTTCTGGTTTATTGTGGTTTAGCTGCTACAGATGCAACATTTTAATCTGTCTTTTTGTCTCTCTTTCTGCCTTCGGGCATTACAAAACACATATACACAGTCTGTTTGTGTAAAACAACTATTAACATCACATTCTATTATTAAACAACTATGTTGTCCGGAACATTATATATAGTGTGGAAATTCTAAAACATAAACAAACTAATGAAACAAAATGTGAAATATACTCCTGTGGGTCCCTATGGAGGCACTCTCACTCGGGTACATTTGATCTGTGATGTGCTCCCGCACAAAATCTTCACCATTGATCTCGGGTCAATGTATGATGCTTTGGTCAACTTTGGAGGCACCTTGCGGTATTTTGAGAAACCCTTCATTGCCCCCGTAACACTATATTTCATCAAAAACATAAAAATTTAAACCCATACTTCAAATTCTTTACAAACTGCATTGGAAACTTTTTGTGTTACAAAATGCCCCTACGTCATCAGACCAAAAAAGAGCGCGAACACATTCTGATTGGCTGTTGTTGGGCCCCACAAAATTCAAACAGAAATATAAACTGGTCTTCATAAAATCTTCGCGTAACACTTTTTGGTGGTGACGTCATGGGAAAATGGACATGAATCAGCGCGATTGATCCACGTGGTAGTGGGACCATATTGGCACATCGGTGGAATGAATGGCTTGGTAGAATAGACTTTGGCTATGCGATAAAGCGATAAGCAATGTCACGATGGTGTGATGAGCGATGTGGGGACCACATCACATCGGCACATTGAATCGGCGGAAACATGTTTGGATGAGCGAATGGTGGAATTGCGATTGCAATGTGAGATGGATGTGGGGACCACATCGCATTGCAACATCAACGGTGACATTTGCGGTGGTATATGTAACAATCATCCGTTGCGATATGCGATGTGCGATGTCGCAACATCGCATCGCTCAGGACTTCACATCTACAAGACACTAACTCAAAAAAATTTGCAATGGGCGATAAAGTGGGGACCACAGATGAAGTGGCCCATTCAAAAGTTAAAAACTTGGTGCATGAAAAAAACTCCTTCCTATTTGGTTTTTGAGGGCTTAAAAGCCCGAAAAGAATTCTCTTTAATAAAACTATTGTTGCGTGGTTTAAACCACAATTTCCTTCAATTCTAATCTGCAAATATGGCTACACCCATAAACATAAATTCATCTCTACAATGGTGGCTGCGGCCCATCAAAAATAAAAACTTCCTTACGGTCTCATCTAAACTCCTGTTAAATACACGAAGATGTGCACTCAACCTTCTGTCGCTGCCCCTGTTGTACTCTGTTTCCACCTGCACGGTATTCGCAGGTGAATTTAATATTTTCAACACTCCCCCTTTAATTCAGCTGCTGGGTTATTATTCATACCCAGGCATTTTCTTAAATATTCAAAACTCTTTTGCCCCAATGGCTTTGTCAGAATGTCTGCAAATTGCTCCTCTATTCTACAATGCTATAAAACAATTTCTCCATTGTTCACCAATTCCCTGATGTAGTGAAACTTGGCATCTATGTGCTTCATTCTTTTGTGAAACATAGAATTCTTTCACAATGCAATAGCTGAGCTATTGTCACAATAAATCACTGTCCCTTTTACCTGTTCTTGACATAAACTCCTCAACATTCTTCTCATCCAAACTGCTTGACACGCTGCTGGTGTAGCTGCCACATATTCTGCCTCTGTTGTAGACAATGCTAGAATAGGTTGCTTCTTAGAAGCCCATGAAATGGCTCCTGAACCCATATGAAAAACATAACCGGATGTGATTTTCCGATCATCTACACTTCCAGCCCAATCACTGTCAGTGTAACCAATTAATTCTAAATTTTCTGAAGTAGTATACAAAATACCATACCTTTTAGTTCCTTTCACATACCTCAGAATTCTTTTTGCTGCTTGCCAATGTGCTTCTTTTGGCCTTTCCATAAATCTGGAAATCAAACTAACAACATGCATAATATCTGGCCTAGTTGCATTCAAACACATGAGGCTGCCAACTATGCTTTTGTACAAACTTGGATCAAAATCCTTGCTGCTGTCATCTTTGTTGAGTTTCAATCCCATTACTCTGGGAGTAATCGCTGCCTTGCACTCCTACATATTAAATCTTTCCAAAATTTCATTTACATACTTTGATTGAGATATAAAAATATTATTTTCATTTTTCTCTACTTCTATTCCTAAGAAGTATTTCAGCAATCCCATGTCAATCATTTCAAATTCATCTTTCATGACTGTTTTAAAATTTTCAATGAGGTAATCATCATTACTTGTGAAGATCATATCATCAACATATAAGACAATAATCAACATCTTACCATCTTTCTCCTTTATGTATAATGTGGGTTCTCCTTCACATTTTTCAAACCCATTCTCCAGTAGATATGAATCTATCCTATTGTACCATGCTCTTGGTGCTTGCTTCAGCCCATAAAGAGCTTTTTTCAATTTGCAAACTTTGTGATCTTGGCCTTCTTTCTCATAGCCTAGAGGTTGTTCAACATAAACCTCTTCCATTAAAACTACATTTAGGAATGCTGATTTTACATCCATTTGGTAAACCTTCCATTTGTTTTGTGCTGCTATGGACAACACTGCTCTCACGGTTTCCATTATTGCAACTGGTGCAAAAGTTTCTTCATAATCTCTTCCATGCTGCTGCTTATATCCTTTGACAATAAGTCTGGCCTTGTGCCTTTCTATCTTACCTTCAGCATTGCTTTTGGTCTTGCAGACCCACTTAACTCCAATGACTTCTTTCCCTTCTGGGAGATCTACTAATTCCCATGTTTTATTCTTCTCTATTGCATTAATTTCTTCATCCATTTCTTCTATCCATTTATTATCTTTTATAGCTTCCTAAAAATGAATAGGATCCTCAACATGATAGTTTAAAGCAAATAAGGAGTTCATACCTTCATTTTCTATCTCTTGCTCATAAATTTCATTTAAATTTCTGAATCTTGTTCCTCTTTCATTTGGTGTACTTGTGCTTGAAGTAGCATTTAAATCTGCTCCATTTGGTGTGCTTGGAGAAGCACTCTCATTTCTTCTCAAGGGTTTTCTTACTCTTGCTTGAGGTGTCCCTTGCTGTCCTTATGTTGGTGGAGGTGGTGCTACCGATGAGGTGTTCTTTTCAGCCACATCTTCATCATGAGACAAACATCTTTTGACATTGACTGTTTTCTCAATGCTTCCATCCCATGCTTCTTCTTCTATGAATTGCACATCTCTGCTTATAACAAATTTCTTTGTGGATGGGTTATATAATCTATATCCCTTGGATTCTTCACAGTGTCTAAGGAAGATGCACTTCTCCCCCTTACTGTCCAACTTCTTTCTCAGCTGATATGGAATGTGTGCATAAGCCACAAATCCAAAAACTCTCATGTGGGTGACTCCTTGTTTTCTTCCACTCCACGCTTCTTCTGGAACTCTGTTCAACACTGCTTTTGTTGGGCATCTATTCAAAATATATACAGCACAATTTGTAGCTTCTGCCCAATACTCATTTGGAAAATGTTTTTCCTTTAGCATACTTCTCACCATTTCCATGATGGTTCTATTCTTCCTTTTTGCAACTCCATTTTGTTGCGGTGTGTACCTTGTTGTAAACTGTTTGTGTATGCCGTTTTCTCTGCAAAAATGCAGAAATTATTTTGAGATGTACTCACCTCCTCTATCAGTCCTAAGGACTTTGATATGTTGCCCACTTTGTTTCTCTGCAAGAGCTTTAAAGTGGAAAAATTTCTCAAACACTTCACTTTTATATTTCAAGAAATAAACCCATATCTTTCTAGTGAAATCATCAATGAAGGTCAGCATATAATTTCTGCCTGATACTGATGTTGTTTGCATCGGCCCACATAAATCTGAATGAATAATTTCTAAGGGTGATTTTGCCCTTATGTTCTTTCATGATGGAAAGTTTTCTCTGTGTTGTTTTCCAAAGATGCAGCCTTCACATAGGCTGTCCGGTTTCTCAATCAATGGTAGTCCTCTTACCATTCCTTTTCTGTGCAACAAGTTCAAACCTCCGAAATTGAGATGTCCAAATCTCAGGTGCCATAACCAATTCTCATCTTTCACTTCCTTCTGAAAGACCTCTTGTGTTACAGTTGCTACATTCTTTCTCTTTCCCTTCAAATCTGCATTTAGCTTAAGTGGAAACATTCTATTGCTGGTCATTTTCACTTCATCAATAATCTTCTTGCTTGGAGGTATATCCATTATTGTGCACACATCAATTTTGAAAACTAAATTGTAACCTTTGTTTATGAGCTGCCCAACGCTCAAAATATTACACTTCAAGCCAGGAACATAGTATACATCTGGCACAAATTTCCGCTCTCCATTTCTTGCATGGATACTTACTCTGCCTTTTCTCTTTACAAAGATCTTAGTATCAGTTCCAGTTGTTACTTCAGATTTAACATCTTCATCAAGATTGGCAAGCATTGCTATGTTTCCAGTCATGTGATTACTACAGCCTGAATCTAAGAACCATACATCATCCTGTCTATCTTGTGCTACATTACATGTTAACAACACATTCTTTGGGTTCTTTTCTTCTTTTGCTACATTTGCATTCTGCCTATTATTCATGTCATTTTGCTTTTTCCTACATTCATTGGCATAGTGCCCATATTTCTTGCAATAATGACATTGGACATTAGATTTGTCATACCTTTGTCCATGAGCATGTTGGTGTCCACCTTGCTGGCTGCTGCTTTGGCCTTGGCTGTGATTCTGACTGTTGCTCCTTCCATGATTATGTGAAGGGTTGTTTCTTCCTCCTCTGTTTTGGCTTCTGCCTCTTCCTCTTCCTTTGCCTTGACCTCTTCCTTTTCCAAAAGGCATCTAGGTCTTGAAGGCATGCTCCAAATATGGGTTTACCGATCTTCCCAATCTCTGTTCATGATTCATCAACGATGCATGAAGTTCATCTACTGTGAACTTTGAGAGATCCTTTGTCTCTTCAATGGTGGTTACAATAACATCAAACCTTGAGGGTAAACTCCTCAACAGTTTCTCCACTATCCTTGTTTCTTCAAGTGTCTCCCCATGAGACCTTATCTGGTTTACCATCCCAATCACATGTGTGAAGAATGAGTCTATGTTATCAGACTCTTTCATACAAAGAGTTTCAAAATCTCTCCTCAGCAATTATAGTTTTGTTGTCTTCACTTTCTCCATACCTTGATAGGCTATCTTAAGAGTATCCCAGGCATCCTTGGATCTCTTAGCTGATGCTATCCTTGGAAACACACTCTCATGTACTACTTGATAGAGATAGAAGAGGACTTTAGAGTCCTTCTTCATATTTCTCTTCAACAAATCCTTCTCTGCCTGTGTTAAGGCATTAAACGATTGTTCATCTGCTGGTTCTTCTAGACCATCTTCAACAAACTCCCATAGATCCTAAGAGAAAAACAAGGCTCTCATGGTAATGGCCCAATAGTCATAGTTTTACCCATTAAATTGTGGGAGCTGAGTATTTCCAATAGTCATACTAGTGCTTGGTCTAGCCATTACTTACAGACTGAACTTTAAATTAAAACTTGATTGTGTTTTTCAAACAAACTGTCTTTCCTTCTTTAAAAGACAAATTTTTTCTCTGAGGACTGCACTTTTAAACAAAACAAAACTCTATTTTTTTTTTAGAAATACCTGGACTTTACTTCTGATGGGCTTGCCGGAGTTATGTTGGTGAACTGCTGCAACAAATCCTTCTTCCTTTAGCTTCTTTGATTCCTTCAAAGAGCCTGGATAAGCTCTGATACCATGTTGGAATTTCTGAATATTCCGAACACACAGGGAGAATAAGAGAATTCTCATCCTTTAACAAAGAGAAATGCAAACAATTTTTTTTTTTACTCGACAGAGATGGCACAAAAAATACTTTTCTATTTCATTAACTATGAAAACTATTACAAAATGATGATTCAGTCTTCAGAACTAAGTTCTGGTTTACTGTGGTTTAGCTCCTACAGACACAACGTTTCAATCTATCTCTCTGTCTCTCTTTCTGCCTTCGGGCATTAAAAAACACATATACACATTCTGTCTGTGTAAAACAACTATTAACATCACATTCTATTATTAAACAACTATGTTGTCTGACACATTATATATGGTGTAGAAATTCTAAAACATAAACAAACTAATGAAACAAAATGCGAAATATTCTCCTGTGGGTCCCTGCGGAGGCACTCTCTCTCGAGTACATTTGATCTGTGTTGTGCTCCCGCAGAAAATCTCCACCGTTGATCTCTGGTCAACATATGATGCTTTGGTCAACTGTGGAGGCACCTCGCGGTCTTTTGAAAAACTTTTCATTGCCCCCGTAACACTATATTTCATAAAAAAACATAAAACTTTAAACCCGGACTTCAAATTCTTTACAAACTGCATTGGAAACTTTTCGCGTTACAAGATGCCCCTACGTCATCAGACCAAAAAAGAGCGCGAACGCATTTTGATTGGTTGTTGCTGGGCCCCACGAAATTCAAACAGAAATATAAACGGGTCTTCATAAAATCTTCGCGTAACACTTTTTGGTGGTGACGTCATGGGAAAATGGACGCGAATCAGCGCTATTGATCCACGTGGCAGTGGGGCCATATCGGTGCATCGGCAGAATGAATGGTTTGGCGGAATAAAATTTGGCTATGCAATAAAGCGATAAGCGATGGTGCGATGGTGCGATGAGCGATGTGGGGACCACATCGCATCGGCGAAAATACTTCGGCGGAAACATATTTGGATGAGCGGATGGCGGAATTGCGATTGCGATGTGTGATGGATGTGGGGACCACATTGCATCGCAACATCGACGGTGACATTTATGGTGGTATATGTAACAATCGTCCGTTGCGATATCCGATGTGCAATGTCACAACATCGCATCACTCGGGACTTCACATCAAAAAGACACTAACTCAAAAAACTTTGCGATGGGCAATAAAGTGGGGACCACAGATGAAGTGGCCCATTCAAAATTTAAAAACTTGGCGTGTGAACAAAACTCCTTCCTGTTTGGTTGTTGAGGGCTTAAAAGCCCGAAAAGACTTCTTTTTAATAAAACTACTATTGCATGGTTTGAACCACAATTTCCTTCAATTCTCTTCTGCAAAGACGGGTATGCCCATAAATATAAATTCATCTATGCAATGATGGCTGCGGCCCATCAACAATAAAAACTTCCTTACAGTCTCATCTAAACTCTTGTTAAATACACGAAGATGTGCACTCAACCTTCTGCCGCTGCCCCTAGTGTACTCTGTTTCTACCTGCACGGGGTTCGCAGGTGAATTTAATATTTTCAAATAAATTGTATTGGATGGAAAGTATAAATGTGTAAACATGCATCAATTTTAATGCCTCCTCCACAAGTGAAAAATGTTAAATTGAATTGTTCTACCCGTCATCATTCTTATTGGCCATTGTACATGTCTCCCCATATCTCGATCAAATTTTCCATCCGCATACACCCTCACACACATACGCTCAAGGTGGAATGTCGTAAATGCTTTGTCGCCACTATATTTATTCATCTATCCATGATCCAATTGTCCCCAAAAAGTGTTTATTAGCTTATGCAAAAGATTGTTTGATTCTTTGTTTCCATATCATTCTTACACAAAGTAGAAACATGCAATTTGCTACTCACTTGATCACTGAATCATATGTTACTTCATCTCAAATTGACTCCATAATTATAAATGGATGATCGATCAATTTATCACTTCTCTTCTCTTAATTTAATCATCGTAGCAATGTTAATCGTAGCACTGTCATCTGCTCTTGTGATAGTAACAAATGCAAAAAGGTCAAAGGTGGGTTACTACCACGATAAGTGCCCTCAGGTCGAGGAAATTGTAGGTGCAGCTGTGGCCAAATCTGTGACAACAAATTCTGGCGTTGCACCTGCTCTCATCAGGATGCATTTCCACAACTGCTTTGTTAAGCAAGTATACATTCATATTACATAACTTTTATATCATCTATCTTGTTCTAAAATCAGTGGTATATATCAATTTCATGCAATAATTTTCTAATTGATGGTTGCAAGGCTGCGATGGATCAATACTGATGATTCTACAACAAGAAATCAAGCAGAGAGACTCACCAGCAAATAATTCGAGCCTCCATGGGTTCAAAATAATTGATGAAGAAAAGTCCTGATTAATGTCGTCTCATGCGCTGACATCTTTGCCTTTGCTGCAAGAGATAGTTCCCATCAAGTAATTAACCTACCCATATGAAATTGTTATCAATATTCAAGCCGAAAAATTTATATTGATATTCATGTATATTGGCTGGCGCAAGTTGGTGGATTAATTTGGGAAGTGCTAGCGGGACGAAGAGACGGAAGAACCTCTCGAGCATCAGACATCCCAGGGAATCTACCTGCTCCACAACTCAATGTAAACCAACTCACACAAGGTTTTGCTGCATTTTTTTTTTTCAGTGTAAGACATGGTCACTCTCTCTGGTAGCTGCTACTGTCTGACTGCTACTGATTAACAATAATCATAAAGAATCCCAATATATAGTTCACTGAGTTGAAAGTATGACATCTCATCGTCAATCATCACTTAACATAATTTAATACCTTTTCAGTGGCCCACTCTTGGGGTTTCTCATTACTCTTAATTCAGTGCAAACAAGCTTTACAATTTCAGTAGAACGACTCATTAGGACCCTAGTATGGATTCCCGATTCGCTTTATCACTGAAAACCATTTTCCCAATCCCTAGTTCTAATTCAAACATTGATCCAACCGTGCATTTGGATTCATTGACACCCAAACGTTTAGCTGAGAAATATTACACTGATCTTCAACTAAAATGTGGAGTGTTGAACTCTGATCAGACGTTGATGTCTAGTCCCTCGACCACCATAATGGAGAAGATCAAATCCAAATACCTGTCCATTTGGAGGAATGAATCTGGAAGGGAAATGGTGAATGTGGGTGAAATAGATGGGTTGACAGGGTCACAAGGGGAGGTAAGGAAAAATTGTTGGATCGTCAACTAATCAAACTCAAATAGAAGCGAAGCAACCGTGAAACTTGACATATCAGAGCCAAATATGATTCTTTCGATTATCTCACATATCAGAGCCAACTATGACTCTTTCCGATTATCTCATATTTTTTTTCCAAGTAGGGTGCAATTTCACCCGAGTTCGTTTGTTTAAAAAACAAATATTTGCCATTTGTTGAGTATTCCATTTGATTTGGGATCTCAATTAGAATAACACGAGAGAAATTATCGTTTACGTGAATGTGAGATGTCTGGTTGAAATGAAAAGAAATTAAATATTGGAGTATTTTGGTTTGAAGTCTCTGAGGGTTTCCACGAAGCTCACAAATATACAATGCGGTGTTGTTTTAAAAATGACTGTGTCTACTTCACACTTCGGGTTATGAAATAAACATTTTATTTCCGAATCACTTTACACAGAAGATTTCCGCTTCTAATTTTTCTTTCGTTTTTCGGATTTTCTTTCAACAGATTACACATCTTGCATATATTGCAATTCTTTATGTTTCTAATCAAAATCAAGTTTGGCACTACCAATTAAGGTTGATCTCGATTATAGTTGTGTCCAGTCTCCCGTGTTGGAAATTGTAATTTCTCTAGCATGGATATCCAGCAGTTGAGTGATGCATAAGGAGATAAGTTGAGTTGAGTGTATTCTGAATTTAGAGTACGAGTTAATTTAGTTGAGTGTCAGTAAGTTTGAGTTAAGTTATGTTTTGGGAAAAGTTAAAAATTTATACGCACAAATAATAGAAGATGTTTCTCTTGTATTGATTACACAAACTTGGATTCAATTTGACTTAATTACAATGAAGCTGGTGAGGGGTATTTAAACTTTTTTTAAACTTTTTCTTCTAGTGACTCACCCAAAATTTTCATATACACATACACACTAAATTTGGACTTCTGTAAATTTAGACTGAACTTAACCTGACCATCACACTTAACTCAGCTAACACATACTCTAAATATGGACTGCACTTAAGTCATATTATCTCTTCATGCATCAATAGATTTCGATCTTGCTAGGTATTCATGGATGAGTAATTACAATTTCCAAAAATCCTCCTTTATTATGACCATATGAATCAACATAACTCAAACATGATTCAACTATGTATGTTAGGCTTACAATAAAAATTGACTCAATAATCACTCTAACATTCCTGTTGGTCTATGTCTCAGCTAGGCTTACAAGGACTCAAAACTTTTACAATTTTGCATTTTCTTTTTCTCTTCTTCCAAATTCTATATCCTCGAAATTGCTTCTTTCTCTATTGAATGTTCTTGTTGTAGGCTACATATTTCTTTACTTCTTGATACCACAATGTTTCTTTGACTTGTCATGAATTTGACCTGAGCCGGTCTTCTAAAACTTCCTCTTCAAGGATTCTTTCACTCATGGAATGCTCCCAGAATTCTTCATCTTCAAATTTTCTTCCTTGCTATGTTTATTGCACTTCATATTCCTGTCTCTCCTTCTTCCATACTTCTTGATAGCATAATTTTATTTCTTCTCGACTCCATTGTTGAAAAATTGTTTCAATGCTTTCATCTTTGTCTTCAAAAATGTCCATCTCTTTCTCTTTGGTTTCATTATCAGGTACTACTATTTTTTTCCTTTATCGTACACAATCAAGGTTAATGTTAGGAATATATTCATTATGCTCTACAATGAGAGATTTCTTCTCTTCTTCTTCCTTCTCTTTCTTCTTTTCAATTTTTTTACAAACCTCTGCTGTTGCAAATAGGTTGTCTTCCACTTGGCTTCCAGACACAAGAGGGCTTCTCTCACCAAATAACAACATATAAATGTTGTCTTTATGTTGCATCATGTGCAACCAGTCATCACCAATTAAATTATCTTCATCAAATTTAACATCAACAATTCCAATTGTTAGATCCACCAAACCACTTGTTGCTCTATTGATAGTTTTATCTATGCCAAACTCAATTGTTTCTTGTTCACACATTACTTCACGAGTAGTTCCAACTACTTCATAACTTGTTGCTAAAATGGCAGCTTCAACCTTTAATTCTTCATCAAACATGATGCTTACCATATTGCCATAATCAATCCCTATTTCACAAATTTCATTGCCATAATGTTCATTCATCATGTGGTGGGACATCCGAGCATACATGTGCTCATTGGCAATGCCAAACCCATCAGTTGTCTCTGGATTCACCAGTCCACATATCACTTTGCAATCACCATCCACATGTGTTCCATCACAGTGGGATTCACCATCATCTGCACCATCCATGTTATAGTGGAGTCCTTGAGAATTTATATGTCTTTGCTCTGTTTCACACACAAAGGCTTCAACTTCTCTCTCTGCAATATTTACTAGATTTTCTTCAGGCATATGCATGCCTGCATAATGGGTTTCACTTTTATAGTCTTCATGACCATCATCCAGTTTCGAGTGGGATTCACCAAGCTCTGTTTTCCTCTCAGAGTCTTGCTCATCTACTCTCAAATTTGCAGATGACTCAACAAATTGTGACACATCTTGTTGTTGCATGTCACTCAGCCTTGCACCGAATTCTTCTTTCAAGATCTTCCATGCTTCCTTGGAAGCTGTAGCTTTTGCTACCATGTACAAAAACCTCTCATCCAATGTATGTTTTATTAAATTCAATGATAAAGCATTGGATACTTCATCATATGGGTTATTAGTTTCGTACGCAATTAACTATTTAGCTCAAAGAAAAGTTAGCATTTTGATAACCCAAAATTAAAAATATTCACTAGTAAACACAGGAGGTGGTAGCAGATCAAAGCTACACTAATCAACCTTGATTTTTTCTTTGTATTTTTCTAGAATTCTCAGTATCTCAGTTATATCCTGAACCTCTCTAAACATGCAACGATCTTTGCCTCTTTTTTTCGATTCCTTTTCTTATTCTTCTTCAGTCATGCTTTATGACCCATGATTGTTGTCTTTCCTTTGTATTATAGTTTCTTTCTTGATTGCATGAGGTTATCTTCCATATTGTCCTCGAAAAAATATGATGTTTAATATGCCCCCCTATAAGGCTCAATTTTCACTGAAAATATTGTCATGCTTGACAAAATACCAAAATAAATGCAAATGAAATGAAATATTGGAGTATTTTGGTTTGAAATCTCTAAGGGTTTCCACAAAGCTCACAAATATACAACCACTAATGTAAAACCAATTCAATGTTGTTATAAAAATGACTTAGTCTACTTCACACTTCGGGTTATGAAAAAAACAATTTATATCCAAATTACTTTACATAGAAGATTTTCGCTTCTACCCCTAGCTTGATTTGCTTAGCTTTAATTATTGTGATGCTTTATTTGAACGTGAAAACCAGATAATTGCAGCAAGACAAACAACGGAGGTCGGATTCCAGTGGTTGTTGTTGAAGATCCTAGAACCTAAACATCTGGGTGTTATTGGAACCTGAAGCCGACACTCACAAGAAGCACATATTCAACAAACAAAGAAGCAAGGGTTTAAGTGAGTTAACAGCATCATAGTAGAGAACTTGAACAAAGAGAACCTGAACCTAAAGTCAACACTCATGATAAGCATAGAGTTAACAAACAACAAAGCAAGGGTTTCAGCGAGTCCAGGGAGTCCAATGTTTGATTCGTCACTCCATAATTGTCCACTGGTGTATCTGGGTCAGCGAATTTTGAAGCGATTTTGGTTTTTGAAATCCCAAAATGGAAATAAAATCAATCGTAAATGTTAAAAATGGCAAGGAAATCTCATATTTTGTGGAAACAAATCATTTGGGCCAAGTTAAAATTGCTTCAGCTGACAAAACGAGAAAGTGGATTTGGGTAAATGAAAAAAAATATCAGGGTATTTTAAAGCACACACTTTCCCACTTTAAATGGGAACAAAGAAGAAGAAAAGAGTCCAAGAAAAAGAAAAAAAGAAGAGTAACAAAAATAAAGAAGATTCAATCATTTACAACACCTACACCTCTTACTTGGTAATCAAATCTATATGTCTAAGAACCGATGAAGGGCAGGGCAATGCTGGAAATTTTAGAATCCAAAGAATAGAAAAGGGGCCGAAAATTTTCAGAGATCACACTTGCAAATCAATCTTTAATGGAAAGTAATAGAATTTTAAAAGCGCGGGTAACAATGTTACAAGATGATGTAGAGGCAGGAAAACGAGAATGGGAAAACATAAAGGTAGCATGTAAAACCAGGAATGACGAAATGGTAGAAAACAAATATGTGATCATCACTAAAACAACTCTAATAGATACACAAATATTTTAACAAATAAACTTTGAGCACATGCATTCAAAAATAAATAAAAAATAAGGTTGAGGAAACCAATAGTCACAGGATAGAGGAAAAGGAATATGTAATCTCTCATAGAGCACAGGAAAGAGAACATAAAGAAAGGAAAGAGAGGGAAACAAACTTTAATATCAAGGGAATAAGAGACAATGGAAAGAATGAAAGCACTTTCAATTTGACAAGGGACTTTTTGAGAGAGAAATTACAGTGGAGAGGGAAAATTTGTCAAGCAAGGAGGGTGGGAAAGATATGTGAGGAGAGGCCTCGACCTATAAAAGTCATCATGGAAAGTGTGAAAGAAAAACACCATATCTTAAGCAAAAATAAACTCTTGAAAGGCTCACACTTCTTCCTAGATGAATATTTAACTAGCAAACAACAAGAAGAGAGGAGAAGAAGTGGAGAAAGTTAGAGCAATAAGAAACGAAGGGAAAAGAGAATGGTTGTAAAATGGTAAAGTAGTTATTGCAGTGTTTGGGCCTCAATGCAAAATAGTTCAGAAATTCGACAGTAAAGAAAAAATAGGTAATTCTATAATAGAGGGGAAATAACATGATCAACATGGATGAAAAGGGTTGAATACTCAAATTTGAGTCTTGTGTGCCAAACCACGTAGCAACAAAATCCTACCTATGTCTATTTAAGTCTAGTTTGTTGGAACTATAGAGGTTACCCTTGTAGGAGCGGACCTGGGATAGGGCCATTTGCAGAAGGTAGAGACATAATTTGCCTCACAGAAACTCATGAACATGATGGTTGCAAAACTGCTATTTTTGAGGTTTATTTAAAGTTAGCAGTTTGGAGCAAGGCAACAAAAAATGGCAAAGGGTACAAAGGAATACTTGTTTTAGTGAAAGAAAAATAAGTTCATCACATCCAGTTAGTGAAATAAGATAAAAATAAACAATATTTATGGTTCAAAATAACAGAGAATGAGAATGACATAAGAATTGCATCATGTTATTTTTCACCTCAAGTATCAAAAACTTACAAAAATAAGGGATTAGACAGCAAAGATCCATATGCAGATTTAAAGCAAGATATTGTCGTATATTCTCAATAGGGAGAAGTTCTTCTAGTGGGATATTTCAATGTTAGAACAACAAATCAACAAGCTAGTGTTCTTTGTTGCAAATATGATCACAATCCTATCTGACTCATTGAAGAGGAGAATTCTCGATGGTTGACATGTTCAGAAGATGACAAAGTTAGTAATCATTTTGGAGAGGAGTTTATTATGTTGTGTTTTTATTTCAACTTAATTATTTGCGATGGTCTATATAGATGGAAAAAGTTTGGGAACTTCACTTGCAACACATACAGTGGGGCAAGCGTCGTTGACTATGTTATTGGTTCACAAAGATTAATAGAAAGGATAGATGAAGTTAATATTGGAGAGCATATTTTGGACTTGAAATCAAATCATAACTCAATTTATATAATGTTATCTTGGTCAGAACAAAGACAAAATAGGAGGAAAACCCAGTGTTCTCAACAATCATCTTCAAGGGGAAAAATTCTTCTAACCCAAGAAAATTGTACTATATTCAAAACAATGTTGGAGAGATCAATTCAGAAGGAGAAAATTGGTCCCCAAAGCCTCAACAACCGCGAGTTAACAAATATAATCCAAGGTGTAGTTGATAAGTGAAAAAGAGCAAAAAATAGGAAATCAGAATCAAATTGTTTTCCTGTGAATTTGTGGTTCAATGAGGAATGCAAAATGGCAAGGAGAACCTTGAAAAAGGAAGCAAAAGGGAATTTGAATGTAAAGTTATATAAGTGTATTTTAAAAATAAAAAATATGAGTTCATGCAAACAAGGCGAGAAGGGTTGATATATCTAGGCATGAATAACCCAAAAAAAATTTGGCAGGAACTTCAACCAAGGAAGAACCAATTTGAAAATAAATTACAACTAATCAATGCTTTGACTATGTAAGACAACTCTATGAAAACGAATTAGAGGTTAAGCCTCCTCCCAGGATCAACACAACTACAAAGTTTTTCACAGTACAAGAGGTAGATGCAAGAATATTAAAGTTGAAAACAGGGAAGACAAAGGACTTGGTTGAACTTCAAGTAGAATATCTAATGTGGGGAATGAACATTTTGGCACCGCACATCATGGAAATTTTCAACAACGTAATTCATAAAGTATTCCCAAGGGATTGGACAACTAGCCTAGCAATACCCATTTTTAAAAGTGGAGACATTAATAATCCTTCGAACTATAGAACTATTATGATCAATCCTTTGTTTGTATAGCTTTTGAGTGACATGATAGAAAATAGAATCAATAAGTGGCCATAAGTAAAAGAAAAGAGGAAAAAAGGGCAAGCGGGTTTTAGGCTGAAGCATTCTACAGTAAATCATGGTATCACGCTAAGACACATTGTTGAAATGGTTTGGGGGTGCAAAGAAGAAGTATTTCTGGCTGCATTGTTGACTTCAAAAGGGAATTTGACACGGTCCCTAGATATAATTTGTGGTGTAGAATGGAAGAACTTGAAATTTCTTTACAATATAGAGATGTTGTCCATAGGCTTTTCGAAGAGCTGAAAGTAAAAATTAGAACTTCAGATGGCATTTGAGAATGTTTTAGAAGTGACATCGAAGTCAAGCAAGGTTGCCCTTTATCCCCTACCCTTTTTGATTTATATATTGAAAAATTGGAAGAGTGGCTAAATTTGCAAGGTGGGGATGGTGTTTGGTTGGGGGAGCTTGTGATAAAGCTTCTTCTATATGTTGATGATCTTGTACTAGTTGCTAATTCGGTCCATGGATTGTAGATGCACCAATATGCCCTTGAGCATTTTTGTAAATCAATGGGGATGCAAGTCGACACCAATAATACCAAAAGAATGATTTTCTCTAATAAAAGGAAGCAAAGGTAGCATACGTTCTTCTTTGAAGGCAACATTCTTGAAGAAGTAAATGAATACAAGTACCTCAGGATCAATTTCAACAAGAAGCTTAATTTGGAGGATTGCAGAAAGAAAATAATTTTAGGAGGGTGGAAATTATTATATGCACTTCAAAATAGATGTAGAGAGGCAGAGTTATGGGATTGGAACATGATGAAAGTGATTTTGGACTCCTAGTTTGTCCAGTGGTATTATATGGGTGTGAATTGTGGGGTAGCAGCATCCCTGTTTCAAAATGGAAACAAAATGAAAAAATCCAAAAAATGCTTGATCATGAGCAAGTTGAAAATAAAAAGTTTGGTTCCTTATGAGATAATGTTGATTGAAACAGGAGCAGCTCCCATTGAAGAAATTGCTATGGCATGTCTTATAAGGTATCTAAAAAGAATTGAGCAAATAGGAGGAGGTCGCTGGCCGGAAGTTATCTTAAATGAAGGCATGAGTGAAAGAAAGAAATCATGGATGAGACAAAACAGCAAATTGATGAAAAAATGAAATATTTTCCTTAATGGATGTCCCACAAATAGCAAGGAGTTAAAGAATTTTGTGACGGAGAAGATCCGTAAGGGT
The DNA here is from genome assembly GCA_034641835.2 of Pinus albicaulis. NCBI lineage: Eukaryota > Viridiplantae > Streptophyta > Pinopsida > Pinales > Pinaceae > Pinus > Pinus albicaulis. Next base: position 149,893,784 of record CM076576.1, read on the forward strand.
ATATGGGGAAAAAATTTGGGTAGAAAGAAGAAGTACTATGTTCATGAATTCAATTCCACTTGTGATCTCCAACAAAAAGAGTACATTGGAGCAAGCATTCCATGGAGAGCAAAGAATCTTATTTCTCAATTAAGAACTAACTCACATCAACTTCAGTGTGAAACGGGACTGTGGAAGAGACCTAAAGAGGATGGGAATAAAGGGTGTACTTTTTGCTCTTCTAGGGCAGTGGAATAAAAAAACTTTTGATTTTGGAATGTGATGCTTTCATAGACATCAGGGACAGTTACCATAGTATGTTAGCAACAATTCCATAACATTGCCTTTTTAGTGAGGGAACTGTTAGAAAGTTGAGTCAGCTCATCATCAATTTGAATAAGTAAATGATTGGATTACATAAGACAAAAAACAAGGACGTTGGTATTCCCATAAAATATTTTTAGTCTCGTGGACATTAAAATATCATACAATCACTTAACTGATTGCATGCCTTGCATATATTGCAATTTTTTATGTTTCTGTTAAAGGTCATTTTAATTTCAGATAATTTTTTTAAAATTTTCAAAGAATCTATTAAAATAGAAACATTTAACATGTGGTCCACCTTTCTAAAATTGAAAAAAAGCCAAAACAAACAAAATAAATGATATTTTAACATTCGCAATAAGAAAAATAGTCTATAAAGCTACACCGTCTAATGATATGCACCCAAAACTTCAAAAACAACCCAAAAAAACTGGCAACTGTATAGAAACAGGTGAGACTGTACAGAAACCTCGCAAGCTGATAGATCCATGTCACTGACGAGAAGACCCACGCAACTGTTCAGGAGTTATTAGCGGACCCACGCTCAAAATACCCGAAAGTTAACGTCACAATTATTCGTAGTCCTGGAATTTGTGTTGACTGAATATTTTTCAGATTTTACAAACACCTTTTCTGGAATTTGTGTTGACTGAATGTATGACTATAATCTTTGACCATAATTGAGTCGAAGTGCGGCAATCGTGTGGATTCGCAATCAAACAAACGGAGAAATCAGTGGGTGGAAGTGACAACAGACAAAAGGCAATTAATGGACAAGAATCAGCGAAACTGCGTGGAGATTGGACAGTGGACAACAGATCCTCTCACTAATATCCTACTATTTTGCATTATAGATGATGCACCTATTTTATTTTCCCTTGTACATTTATATGTGGCATCCAAAATTTTTTTTTTTTTTCAATCAGCTTAGGAAATAACAGTGATAGGTTTATAGAATACAGATTTTACAACCAAAAAAAATAGTGAAAGAAATATAATACATATTTATAAACAAAAATATTAGAGCTAACAAAATTTGATTTTTATTAATAAATTGAATGTGTAAATGGTAATAAATGTGGAATTAAATGAAATAGTTTTAATGGTGGTAATTTATTTTTAAATCAAAATGTGATAGCTATGTACATTCTTTACGACGCATTATAATGAGGTTGAAAAACATTTTTAATATAAAGCAATAATGAGAGGCCCAAAAAAACTCCTTTTTAACATAAATCAATAAAGAGAAAATCCTAGACACTCAAAAAATTTATCATACGAGATGAAACACCAAAGGTTTGTGGTTAGGATGGTATTAGTTGGAAAGTTAATTTTTTGGGGTCATGCCTTTTGCATATGATTTTTGTTTGGTGTAAAGGTGTATTCAAGATAAAATATGCACTATATGGACTCAAACCAGCAGTAAATCATTTAAGAATATTTGGGTCAAAAGCATTTGCCCATATACCCAAAGCTGATAGGAAGAAATTAGACCCTAAAGCTGCTAAATGCATCTTTGTTGGTTATGGCACAGAATTTAAAGCATATAAGTTGTTCAATCCTCAGACTCATAAGATATTTGCAAGCAGGGATGTAGTGTTTCATGAACATGTTCAGGAAGGGAAAGATGACATTGGTGATGATTGGCACATTCCATTGTTGATGGATGAAAGCAGCGAGGATGAAAGAGAGCAGGAGCAGAAACAGGAGCAGAAAGAAGAACAAAAAGAAGAACAGGAAGAAGGTGATAATGCAAGCCCAATTAGATCTGAAGAAAACAAATTTGAGGTAAGTCCCCTACTAAGGAGATCAAGTAGGAAGACTCAAAAACCATTAAGATTGAAAGACTATGCTTTGATGTCAAATATTCTGAACATTTTAGAGCCCACTAATTACAAAGAAGCTAGTCAATTTGAAGAATGGAGGGCTGCAATGAATGAAGAGATAGAATCTATTCTTAGAAATGACACTTGGGACTTAGTTGAACTGCCTAAGAATAAAACACCCATAGGATGTAAATGGCTGTTTAAACCAAAAATGAATGCAGATGGAAGTATAGAGAAATTAAAAGCTAGGTTGGTTGCAAAGGGATATTCACAGCAGGAAGGTATAGACTTTGATGATACCTTTGCACCTGTAGCAAAGTTAAATACTATCAGAATGCTTATTTCTCTAGCAACTAAACATAATTGGGAGCTACACCAGCTTGATGTCAAATCTGCATTTTTAAATGGTGAGTTAAAAGAAGAATTTTACTTAGTACAGCTAGAAGGGTTTGTAAAGTAGGGGCAAGAACATTTTGTGTGCAAGTTGAAAAAGGCACTATATGGCTTAAAGCAAGCACCCAGGTCTTGGTACGAAAAGATTGATTCTTTCTTTTCAGAGCATGGTTTTCATAGAAGTTTAAATGACCCAAATTTGTATACCAAGTACAATAAGCAGGGGCAGATTATTTTGATTTCCTTGTATGTAGATGACATGATTATAACAGGAAATGCAGATAATTTAATCAGAGAAATAAAAAAGCTTATGGCACAAGTTTTTGAAATGAAGGATCTCGGAAGTCTCCATTACTATCTGGGATTAGAAGTATGGAGAGATACTGGGCAAACTTTTCTTACCCAAGGGAAGTATGCTAGAAATCTGTTGGAAAATTTTGGCATGGATCAGTGTAGGTCAGCAGCAACACCTTTGCAGAAGAATTTGAAGTTGTACAGTGACGATGGCACTAAGGAGGTGGATGCCACGATGTACAAACAGCTGGTTGGCAGCTTGATATATCTTACAACAACCAGACCAGATTTGGCATACTCTGTTAGTGTGTTGAGCCAGTTCATGTCAAAACCGCTTGAAAGTCATTGGGTAGCAGCAAAAAGCGTGTTGAGGTATCTTTGTGGTACTCTTAATTATAGCATTTTATACAATGATGCATCTGATGTTATTCTAGCAGGTTTTTCAGATTCAGACTGGGCAGGTAACCTGGATGATCGAAGGTCTATCACAAGTTACGCATTCAGCATAGGATCCGGGGTCATAGCATGGAGCAGCAAGAAGCAGAGTACTGTAGCTCTGTCTTCATGTGAAGCTGAGTATCAAGCATTGTGTGCAGCAACGTGTGAAGCGATCTGGTTGAGAAGGCTTCTCAATGATGCAGGAGAAGAACAACAGAACTCTACTCCTATCAAAAGCGACAACCAGAGCACTATTAAATTAGCATACAATCCAGTGTTTCATAAAAACACCAAACATATAGACACTCAGTTCCACTTTGTTAGAGAGAAACTACAGTCAAAGGAATCTTGTTGAATATTGTAAAACTTGTGAAAATGTGGCTGATATTTTTACAAAGCCTCTTTCACGTGTGAAGTTTGAATTGTTTAGAAGGATGCTAGGAGTTCAGGACAATCCTTTCTCCATTAAGGTGGGGAGTTGAAAATAATTATATTATTTTGTATTAATGGAGAAAAAGGTTACACAAGTTGTAACGTATCTCCTTAATTTAGGATTTGTTCCTAGAGTTTAGGGGTTTGGTTGCAACTTCCTAATTCCTAGTATTGTACGTAATGATGTAATCTTTCATTCATGAATGTAGAGTGTATGAGAGCGTTCTCTCAGTTTTTGAGTGTAGTCTCCAGGTGCAGGCGTCACCTGTGAGCTACAACTCCTTTTTTTCAATTCTGTGCATATTTTCTCTAAAAAGAATAATACATTTTTAGAATCTAACTTTCTTTGATCCATCATACAAATTATAAAATTTTTTGGGTAATAATCACATGCAATGGAACATTGTCAACCCATTGGAACCAACCAGTGTGGTTCATCATTTGAACCAACCAGTGTGGTTCATCATCAGGGCTATGTGGTTCATCATCACTACTAGGTGAACTATGTGGTTCATCATCACGATTAGGTGAGAGATTCCATCGAAAATGACTAAACTAGATGTTACCGCAAGTTTGACCTTTAAATTTTTTAACTAATTAATTAATTAATTAATTAATTTATATATGGATATTAAAAAAATTTTAATCAATTAATAATGGCTAGTTTCATTTTATTTTTAAATTAAAATATTAATTCATTTATTCAAATAATTAATTGATTAATTATTTATTTATTGTTTAACCAACTCTTCTGGAAAAATCACAATATCATTTGGAGGGCCAATGAGCTAATCTCTTTGAAACCTTTAGCCGCATAGGTTCGAAAGATCAAACTTTATCAGTTATAACCCTTTTGCAAGATATTATTTCAAATTGTAAACTTATGTGATCCAGAAGTGATATTATTTAATTTCAGATATTTTTTTTTTCTAAGTAAAACTATATCTATTAAGCAGTCAAACTAGAGTTACAATTCTCATCCTCGGAAATGGATGAATCCATGATGGAGGGACTAGGCAAAACGCTACTATCCAAAACTAGACTGCCCCTAGAGGGGAAACCAACCTTGAAAATCGAACCATAATATGCTTCCCATAGTGGGAAACCAGCCTTAGCAGTAGTACAAAAAGAGATAACTAGAGCTAAACAAAGATAGCAGATAAACTAGTAAATGGAGAAATTTGAAGAGTGAATTCTATGGAGCGAGTCGTTGGGGGGAAGCGATTCTTCGAGAATGCGGCAGATATATCCATAGTCCAGAGTGTCCAGGCCTTGGTTCGCGTCCTCAAGTGGTTCATGTGGAGAAGAAGGAAGACCGAGGCGCTCCTCCGGTGAGTCCGCAAAGGCGATATCCTACAAGAAGGCTGGATTTTCCAGAGAGGCCATCACATTGTGGTCATCTTTCTTCGAGGGGGTGCCCAAATGGCTCAACCCTGGGAGTCACTTCTCCGCAGCTGGTTCAAAATCACTGTCATCTGAATTAGAGCTAGAAGCAGGCTGCACGGGGAGGGCTTTAAGTTTGCAGGGGAGGAAGGCGGGTTCAGCAAAAATGGTGGATTTACGAGCCCTCTTCTTACAACGGGAGGAGGAGGGTAGAGCATACAAATCAGAGAGCTGTGCGAGAGGAGCCAAAGGGTCGGAAAACACAGTGGGAGGCGAGGCTAGAGTAAGGATGGAGGGCGACAAGTCCGCCATATCCCAGTCGATAGGAAGATTCAAGTCCGTGTGGAGAGCATGTGGCAGAGGGGGCCGCGCAAGGAGGCCCTTTCCCCCTTTTTTCCTGCAACGCTGCCGATGGCACTGTGGCATCTTAGTGATCCTGGGTAAGGCGCAATATTGTTGCAGAGTCGAGACAGAAGATGGAGCCTAGAGGCTTCTAGCCAGAGCCGATGGAGGAGGGGGAATGGCGAACCTCATAGCACAGGGAGGAGTAAATAAACATGACGCTGAGTACGTCGAGGGAAGGGTGGCACATTGGATTTTAAAGCCCAACCCACGTGAAAAATTAAGGCTTCGAGTATCCCTAGGCCATCGCACATGGGTGCGCCGTGTGGTGAGCCACATGGCCGCCCCGTGTAGCCCATCGAGACTATATAACACCTGCATCCGGGGATTTAATTTCAGATATTATTATTATATATATATATATATTTCTTATTTTATTTAGTTTATTTAATTATTTATTTATTATAAATATTTAAATAAATAAACAAACAAATAAAAATAATAAACTAAATAAAATAAGAAATATATATATTATTATCACTATTATTTAATTAAATAATTAATAAATTAATTAACTAAATAAATAAATTAAATATTTTAAGTTAAAAAGGAAATGAAACTAATTGCTATTAATTAATTGGATAAATAAATTAAATATTCTAATCTAAAAATAAAATGAAACTAGTCGTTATTATATATATATATATATATATATATATATATATATATATATATATATATATATATATATATATATATATTAAAAATGTTGAAAGTCAAATTTTATCTTAACTGCTCAGCCATTTCTACATCTATTTAAACTTGATGTCTTGATGTGGTCTCTCACCTAGTCCTCATGATGAGCCATAGTTGAGATTAATGTGAAATGAATTTAAAAAAAAAGCACTACAACATGTGTAACATACAGCATGATGCATTGTCCCAAAAAAACCATATAGGTTCAATGATCTAACTCTATGTAAAGTTGCAAAGAAAAACAAAAAAAAAAAGCTAAGAAGTAAGGTGGAAAAAAAATAAAGTGGGGGCCTAGTTAATAGAATAACTTCGAAGTCTGAAATTTTTAAATAACTCTATCTTGGCATTTCTTGGACCTTTATAAAATGTATTCTATACTAAAACTCTTTTAAATTAAAGTTTTAATATAATATTTGATATATTATATAGAAGAATGAAACATTCCTAATGATAATGGCATATTGATGATAAAAACATTCAAAATAATATGTTTTAGTTGTCTTACATCTCCATCATTATAAATAGAAATTTATCATTAATCATATTTATGAAAAATCACCTTAAATTTGTTGAATAATAAGAGGTGGTGCAAGGAGGGGAGGTGGAGGGGAGGTGTGTTGGACATTGTGTTCAACGCTCCCCATGTGTTTCGTGACATGGACTAACCACCTCTCGTGGATCCTAACTCTGGCGATTGTAGCGGAGACTAACCCCTGTGGGTTTTGGTCTAATGGCAATCGTGAGTTCCAAAAAGTGGTATCGGAGCAAAAGGTCTCGAGTTGGAAACTCACTCGGTTCACGTTAAGAGGGAGATTGTTGGACATTGTGTTCAATGCTCCCCGTGTGTTTCCTGACATGGACTAACCGCCTCTCGTGGATCCTAACTCTGGAGATTGTATCGGAGACTAATGCCTGTGGGTTTTGGTCTAATGGCAATCGTGAGTTCCAACAAGGTGGAGGGTTAACACATTAAACTAGATACAGATTATTTAAATAAAAATCACACAAAACATAACACAAATATTTTTAGGTGGAAACAGATATAGGAGAAAACCATGAAACAACTTCTTCTTTAGAGATGAATGTTGGAACCAACCTATTATTAAATTGTTTACAAGTTCCCACTTGCAGAAGACACCAATCCCACTTTCAAGATTTTCTAAGAACCCACCTACATAGAACTCCAATTCCCTTTCAAGATTTTCCAGACACCCACCTACAAAAAAACTCCAATCCCCTTTCAAAATTTTCTATACACCAACCTACAAAGAACCCCAATCCCTTTTTTGATCCTTTATTTTTATTTTGTTTATGATTCAATCAACTCTTCAATCTAATCTCTAAACTCTACAACAACTTAATTTCAACTCTTTATAGTATGATCTCTAACCATTCAACCTCTCAACAATATGATTTAAACATCAGCACTCTTTGCGTTAAACAAAAAATAACACATGAAGGAAAGATGGCATTCAAAGATTCCATCCCTGATTCTATTTGATTGCATGATTCATCACTTGGAATAGCTAATAATCATAAAAACCATGATGGTATGGCATCATCAAGGAACATAGATCCTTGAAAACATAAAAACTTGGAGATGCCTTTGGTGTCGGATGTATATGTCTCAATCATGATTTTATCCCTACAACCCAATAAGGAAAACCAAATTTTAATAGGGCTAAATTTTTATTTCAGTAATATTTGGTATCTAGTTCTTGGCTCTTTATGCATCTTCACCCCTGGAAAGTAAATGTGCATATATGTTATCAAGGCCAATAAAGTCTTCCTTCACTACTTATGTTGTAAGTATAGTCCATGAGGTATTAGTTCAAGATAAACATCATTTTTAGGTGAAGTTAGTTCCTAACCCATGTGAGAAATTGTACCTAGAAGAATAGAAGTAACATCCCACTTGAGTTTCAGATTCAAGTGAAATATTGCACTTAATAAAAGGAAATTTCCCATGCACCATGGCCCAAAAAAGTTCATAAATGAATCGAGTAGCATATGAAAACTTGTTGAACCATTAATGACAAAATATATTTAACAATCACCCTATTTGGCATTGATGGAAACACCACTAGGCGTAATCCAATCATTGATGTACTTTGGTTGAGCACACCCCTATGTACTAGCTATATTTTCTTCTTTGTATGTCCCCCTTTGACGTCAATGGAAAAGGGATGTACCACTAAGTATTCTTTGATATACAAATCTATTCTCCTTTTCATGGCTACTACTCCCCTTGGTTAATATATCATTTTCCTTATCGAAGCATAACTCTCTGTGGTAGAAAGTTCCTAGTCTAAGTAAATTATCCCACAAATGATGTACACCCCTGTGAATGTGTTGTATACCACCCTAGATCCATCTTCTCTTTGGATCTATCAAGCACAGAAAGAGATTAAATCTCTTGAGGTGCAAACATATTTTATGAGTGTAAAACTTGAATAAAGGTTTGCACCTAGAGATATTTGATCCCTCTCAAAGCTTGATATATCCAAAGTTAAGACAGATCTAGGGTGGTCTAATTATTCGTTTTATTTTTATTGTTTTGTAATTTCACTAAGTCAAAATGTTTTAATCGATAATTGTATTGTTTATTTTCATTTTTATTTTTATGTAATTTGACTAGATCAAAATGTTTAGATAAAATAATATAATAGGACATTACAACATCTCTTCAGAGTGTCTCTTGGCCCAAAAATGTAATAAAATTAAATTAAAATAAAAATTTATAAAATATTTCAATTGTGAAATGGGAAGTGGTTTTTGAGATTGTAATATTGATGAGCCATGGTATTGGCCCTGATTTGAAATGGGTCGATAAATTTTTATGCTTTGAAAGCACCTCCCACTCAGTTAAACAAATTAAGATCTACCTTATACTTGACTGCGCGGAATTGAATTCTTGATTCAGGTGTATATGTTTTAAAAAATTTTAATGCTTTAAGTGTGAGGAATTAAACTTTTATTTTTTCTGATATTAAGCATGTACACCAACTATAAAGCGAAACAAATAATCATAAACACATAACAAAAAATTTAATAAATGATTTCACTCGAATATCGTGGGCAATGTCTCCTTGAGCCTTTGTCAACTGAATTGGCTCTTTGGGATTATCATGGAAAATATATTTTACAAAGAAACTACTCAACTAAATGGTTATTTAGAATGTACCATTGGGTTTAGAATACCATCATATCCCTATAATTTCTATTATCTTTCTGAAGATAGATCTAGGTTCCCTTAGAGTTGACCTCTTCTGTCAGTACCCTTAAGCTTCTCTGAGCTTCTCTGTGGCACTAACTCCTTAAGAAATCCTTTTATGTCCCTGAAACCTCACCTAATATCTTAAAATGGCTCTAAAAATCACTTCAATAGATTTATAATGTCCAAAATAGTCATAATAGACTATTCACTTATTGAAATTGGCCTCCGGTTGCTCCGGTTACGCCTCCAACACCTCGTGGCACCCCCTAGCTCTACGTTCACTGAAAACTTCCCTGAAGCATATCAACCTTAAGAATTGTTCAAAATCTTATAAAAAACCTTCCATTGGATTCATAAGGCTCAAAATAGTCATAATAGGCTATTGGTTTGCTGAGAATGGATACTGGCTGCTCTGGATAGGCCTCATTCTCCTGTTGGCCCTGGGTGGCCCTAGTGGCCCCTGGAACTTCACTAAAGAAAAATCAAGCTCTGAAGTACTCTAATGGCCCTGAAAACCTTACCATTTGTTCTATAATGTCTCAAACATCTAAAATTTACTATTGGATTCCTGGGTAAGGCCTCTAGCTGCCTTGGCTAGGCCTCTTTTTGTTGCTGGCTCGTGGTGGCCCTAGTGGCCCCTAGAACTTCTCTGAAGAAAAATAATGCTCACAAGTCCTCCAAAGGCTCTAAAAACCTCACTTATGAGTCTGGAATGTCCAAGATAGTCTAAATTGACTATTCACACTCCAAGAATGGTCGAATAATGGTCAAGATAGACCATAAACAATTTTGTCCAGTTTCACCTAAAACAACTCCACTAAAAATGGAGCACTTCAGTTTAAATCCAGTCAAAATAGGAAAACTACCGAAATTTAGGGTGTGTTCCAAACTTACCACCAGGACTAACCATTATATTAAAGGTTAAGTTGGTGGTTGGGTACATTCCCCAAACCACGCGGTAATGGTGACCGTTGGTGAAACCCAAGGCATGGATCACGATTGTATTTAATTGAATTGGAGTTAGAATCCATTGTTAGAGTGGACCACACAGATGAAATAACTGCATGTGAAAACATCATAATAGTTGCAATAAACATTAGTGTTAACCGTAATATGGGGAGGGGGCTGGCCCTTGGGGGTGGCCCCCTCCAACCCCCAACGCGAATCACAAAAAAAATTAAATATTACCCGTGCTATTATGGGTTAAGAAAAAACCTGTAGCAAAGAAAGTTAAGCCTTGTGTGTGTGTGCTCGGAGGTCACGGGGTTGACTGCGGGGACCCAAAACAAAATTTTAAATGGTGGTTCAAGGGCCATGTGGTGGCCTCAGGGCTAGCCACGTGGTGCCTTTTCATTGGCCCACAAAACCCTACAACGAGTAACCATTCGACACTTGTCACACTGTGACTGGCCCTGAAGGAATATTTTGGGGAATATTCTGAGGAATATTCTAAAAATATTCCCTAGAATATTCTTTTTGCTGATTGTACCCTTGACCAGTCAACCTTGGTAAAATGCCAAAATTTGTAGTTTACTAGACTTTTCAAAACGCGATACCTTCTTCATACAGTGTCGGTTTTTCGAACCGTTCGCAGTGCTGGAATCAGGATGATGAGATATATCCGATTGCTTAGGTTCCACACAGTTTCGAACACTTTGAAATTTGAGCTATCACTTAGGTCCTTCATCCAAATCTGATCACTCCTCCCCATTAGCAATCTTTTGGACCCCAAAAAACTGATTACCTGTTTAGTATATGAGAGTACATCACCCTCACATTTCCAACCTCCTTACACTTCTCCTTGCTTGGCTTAGTGCCTTTGAACCCCAACTCGAAGGCAGTCAACACTTCCCTTCTGGATGCTCTTATCCTCCTATCAAGAACTATCTTCCTTGAGCTCACCCAGAAATGTTTTGGAAAGAAATCTTCAATAGAAGGTAGTTGAACATCATTTCCTTGATCATCGATCAAAGGTGGCTAAAAAAAAAAAGTTTTCAACAAAAATACATGCATACATGAATGAAATTTGCATATGTACTAATGAATGTATGTCTTACTGAGTTAATAAGTCAAACCACTTCCTACCAAGCCACTTCCATGGCAATTTTTGCTGTTGAAAATCTTCTTCGTGTGAAACATCTGTTCTCCAATCAATGATGGAATATTTGGTTCCATTTTGGCTAGTCTTTTTATCATCTTGCTTCAAATTCTTGGGACTATTAGTTGGATGTAATGTCCAACATTCGGCAATTAAAATGTCCCCTCTTCTAGAAATGTGTGCAAGTCTTTTGCATCTTCTTTGCAAGTTTCCTTTTCTTCAATTGTTTCCTCTATGCCTTCATCCTCTTCCAGCATTTTGAAACTTCATGATTACAAAAACCACAATAGGAGCACCAACTCTTTCTTCCTTTCATGCATGCAGTTTTTTCATGCTTAAAAAAAACATAATCAACTTGACTATGGGAAGAATTATACCTCAAATGCTTCTTTGCAGGTTCATCTTTTTTACCTTCATGAGGAGATGAACTTGAAGATGTTCCAACTTTATTTTCAAGACTAACATCAATGTTCATGTCTTGATAGCTATAAAAACTCTCTTACTTTCCATAAGATGCATGTCTACAAATATCTTGTTGCAACATAGGATTAAAACAATGGAATTGAACTTGAAAACAAACTTGACATGTTTGTGGTTTTGAACTTGAAACAAAAGTTCTTTTTGGAGTTGTCTCAAATGCCTTCATGGTTGTATAGTTTTCACCATAAGATTGAACATATCCTAGACCAAACTTCTTAGGCCTTTCCTCAACCATAATAGGATCAATCATGCCTTGTGCATGTTTGCCTAGAACCTTGCCTTAATAGCCCATATTTAACATCAACATGGACCCTATACCTCTAGTGTTCTTTTCAAATGAACCCACACATCTATCTGAAGAGGAATTTGAAGGAAAATTTGAGTGATTTACCTCTACTTCAAGCATGTATTTGGTTAAGGCCTCTTGGACATGATGGAGTTGTATCTCCATCTCATTCATTCTTTGGATAAGTCTTTCTTTCTTTTTCTTCATAGAAACCAATTTCTCATAAAGTCTAGTGCTTTCTCTTCCATCTTCATACAGAATTTGGACCATATCCTTCAGGATGTAGAAGTCCCGCTTCATCTCTTCATCAAAGAATCTTATGAAGGAGGAGGATTTTGAAACCTCACTTGAAGAAGTTGTCACCATTATGTAAATGAAATAAATAAATTCAACAAAAATTCACAAAGCTTTCAAAAAACAATTGACAAAGCTTCTCAACAAAATGGTTGTAGAGTCAAGCTCTTCTTCAAGCAGTCTTTTGCAAACAATATTCAAGAGGGATTATGCTTCAAGGGTTGCCTTGAGGTCCTTTGGGTAAGGAGAATGCTTTCAACCTTCTTCCTTCTTGTCCTCTTCTAGACTTAGCTAGCAGTAGCTCCCCTTGACCTCTAGCAAACTCAAACTTGTAAGCAACAGTCAATATGCAAAAAGTTAAATTGTTTGCACTGTTAAACACCTTTCAAATCAAACAAGAAACCTTATGCTTTGTCAAGCAAGCAACCTAATGCTCTTCCAAGCAAGAAACCTAGTGCTCTGATACCACCTACTCTAAAATGGGTGGATAACTTGCTATGCTTTGCAAGCACCTCCCACACAGTTAAACAAATTAAGATCTAGATTATACTTGACTGTGCATAATTGAATTCTTGATTCAGGTGTATGTGTTTTAAATTGTTTTAATGCTTTAAGTGTGAGGAATTAAATTTTTTTTATTTCTGATATTAAGAATTTAAAACAACTACAAAGTGTAGAAAATAAGCATCAACACATAACAACAAATTTAATAAAGGATTTCACCTGAATATCGTGGGCTACGTCTCCTTCAGACTTTGTTAACTCACTTAGCTCTTTGGGATTATGATGGAAAATATCTTTTACAATTAAACTAATAAAATCCAATGGTTATTTGGAATATACCATTGGGTTTATAATACCATAATATCCCTGGAATGGATGTTATCTTTCTGAAGATAGATTTAGGTTCCCTTAGACTTTACCTATTCTATCAACACATTTAAGATTCCCTGAGCTTCTCTGGGGAAATAAATCATTAAAAAATCCTTTTATATCACTGAAACCTCACCAAATATCTCCAACACATATCATCCATCAAAAATAGGTTGTTAATTCTCTCAAAATGAGCTCTGGCTCCCTAATCTAGGCCTCCATTCACTATTGGCCCTAGGCTACCCGAAACTTCCCTATGGATTATCGACCTTCAAAAGTATCCAAATTGCTCTTAAAATAACTTAAATGGATTCATAATGTACAAAATATTTATAATAGACTATTCACTTACTGAAATTGGCCTCCAGCGGATTCGGTTACGCCTCCAACACCTGGTGGCACCCCTTGGCTCTAGGTTCACTGAAAACTTCCCTGAAGTATATAAACCTTTATAAGTCCTAAAAATATTTTGGAAATCCTTCCATTGGATTCATAAGGCTCAAAATAGTCAGAATAGACTACTATTTTGCTGAGAATGGATATTGGCTGCTTTGGAGAGGCCTCATTCTCTTGGTGGCCCAGGGTGGCCCTAGTGGCCCCTGGAACTTCACTGAAGAAAAATAAAGTTTTGAAGTCCTATAATGGCTCTAAAAACCTTACCATTAGTTCCAGAATGTCTGAAACATCTAAAATTGACTATTGGGTTCCTGATTAAGGCCTCGAGATTCCCTGGTTAGGCCTCTTTTTGTTGCTAGCTCCTGGTGGCCCTAGTGGTCCCTAGAAATGCTCTAAAGAAACATCATTTTTAGAAGTCTTTTGATGGCTCTGCAACCATCACCAATGAGTTTGAAATGTCCAATATAGTAAAAATTGACTATTCACACTCCAAGAATGGTCGAATAATGCTCAAGATAGAGCATACTTTTTTTTATTGAGTTTCACCTAAAACAACTACACTAAAAATGGAGCACTTCAGTTTAACTCTAGTCAAAATAGGAAAAATGCCCAAATTTAGGGTGTGCTCCAAAATTACTATTAGGACTAACCGTTAATTGTGTCCTTGGGTACATGCCCCAAACCACGCGGTCATGGTGACCGTTGGTGGAACACAAGGCATAGATCACGGTTGGATTTAATTGAACTGGAGATAGAATCCATTGTTAGCGCTGATCGCACAGATGAACTAACCGCATGTGACAACGCCATAACAATTGCAATAAAAGTTAGCGTTAATTGTAATATATAACTTGCACGTGGCCATGTGAACGCCTTGCGGTTAGGATGGCGGAGATGGCGGAGGTTACATATCAGTGCTTGGTCCTAGGGCTAAGGCCATATGGGGAAGGGGTTAACCCTCGGGGTTGGCCCCCTCCAACCCCTAATGCGAAACAAAACAAACTTTAAATATTACCCGTGTCCTTAGGGGTTAAGCAACAACCTGTAGCAGAGATAGTTAAGCCTTGTGTGAGTGTGCTTGGAGGTCGCAGGGTCAACTCTAGGGACCCAAACAAAAATTTTAAATGGTGGTTCAAGGGCCACGTGGCAGCCTCAGGGCTAGGCACGTGGTGCCTTTTCATTGGCCCACAAAACCCTACAACGAATAACCAAAGACACTTGTCACACTGTTACTGGCCTGGAAGAAATATTCTAGGGAATATTCCAAGGAATATTCTAGGAATATTCCCTAGAATATTCTTTTTGCTGATTGTACCCTTGACCAGTCAACCTTGGTCAAATGCCAAAATTTGCAGTTTACTGGACTTTTCAAAATACAATAACTTCTTCATAGGGTGTCGGTTTTTCGAAATAGTGTCGGAATCAGGAAGAGGAGATTTATCCGGTCGCTCAGGTCTGACAAACTTTCGAACACTTTGAAATTTGAGCTATCACTTAGGTCCTTGATCCAAATCTGATCAAGCTCATAGTATGATATGGTTAGTAAAATCCATGGTAATTTATGGTGAGTATCCATGGTTAAAATATTCTTATATTTTAAGTATTATTTTGATTGTGAAATGAGAGATGGTTTTTGGACATGTCGTACTGATGAGCCACCTATCAGCCCATGGTATGGTATGGTTAATAATATCCATGGTAATGTGGGGGTGAATATCCATGGCTAAAAATCTTGTTATATTGTAAGTATTATTTTTTTATGCCCCTATTAATGAAATTAAAATATGGTTACAAAATTATTATTTTAATTTATATGGTAAAATAAATCTTAATCTATACCTATTGTTTATATCTTATATATTTTAATGTGATAGAGGTGTAGACATATCTCAAAAGTAATTATATATATTTTTCTTTTAGATTTAATAAAAAAAATATTATAAAATTAAATTAAAATTAAATGTTATAAAATATTTTGATTGTGAAATGAGAGTTGCTTTTTGGGCATGTTGCATTGATGATCTATGGTATTGCAACAAAGTCTATTTACAAGTTAATGATATCTATGAAAAAATGGATGTGAATGTCCATGGTTAAAGATATTTTTATATTGTAAGTTTATTGTAAGTATGAAAGTGTTTATGTGCTTATTAATTAAATTTAAATATGGTTACAAAATCATTATTCTATTTTATAAGGTAAAATGGATCTTAATTGATTGGTGCTACTTATATATTTTATATATTTTAATGTAATGTGTATATTATTATTTTCTTTTACTTAAAAGTTTATTTGTAATTTTATTAATAAAAAAAAAATTACAATCTAACAAATTGAATTTTATTATTTTTATTACTTTTAACTTTTTACACACACTACAACATCAACCTATATATTACTTTTAATGGAGAGGTAAATGTTTATCAATCAATCCTTTACTTATTATAATTTGGACATATTAATATAAATTCTACATATTAAGTAGGGATTTAAAAGTGTTGACAAACGTTCTTACATTACATCTAGACATCGTCCTATACTCGATTGTAGAGCGCCTCTTGGTGCAATCAACTATCATGAACAACACTTTTCTCCTACAATGCACCTTGTGAATAAAAGGAAATAAGAGGCTAGGTGAGCAAATATTTGGCTAAGCGTTGGCTAAAGTTTCTCATTTAGCAGAGAGAATAGTTATTCTTTTGCAAGTTGAGATCAGCGTTAAAGCTAGCAATTGTAATAGATTCTCTATTCATATTATTAATGCAAAGAGGCTTGAGGGGATTTTTCCATTTGGGTTCCCCTAGAAATCATTGTGTATATGTGGTTATACTTATTGCATGTATATGCATGTTGTTCGAAATTGTGAATTTCATTTCGCAAATTGGTAGAGTAGAGTTGTGTCTCTTGATTTTAGATTAAATTTCTTAAGAAATTACAATTCTATCAAATTTCTACATGGTATCAGAGCCTCAAAATTCACATTAGAACCATATTTCAAACTTGTCTCTCAATAATTTCAAATTTGTAGCTTATGTGGAACAAATTTTCCTCAGGATTGGGAGATGTCTTTCAACAGACTGAGATTAGAGTATGCCCTGGAGGGTAGCTTGAATTTCATAGCCTGGGTGGATCAAATGGAAGCAGTGTTCGACAACAACGGTTTGTTGGAATATTTTAAAACTGACATTCCAAAACCTTCAGAGTCAGATGCACAACAATTAGTGAAACGAAAGAAGGATGAAGTTTTCTCAAAATTTGTTGAATTCAAGGCATTAGTTGAGAAGGTGAACTGAATTGAACTTATAAGTGAAGCAGATAAGTTTGAATTCAAATTTTGCCTCTTCTTGAGCCCCTAATTCCTTGCAAAATTATTGAGAAATTAGGCCCCTATTATTTAGGAATTTCCTCCAAAATGATTGCACAATTCCCAAATTTGATCATCTAACTGCATGCAACACTTGTACACTCAAGAATAGTCTACAACAGATGTTACAATGTCTTGGAATCTCCACCACAACTGGGGAACTCGAATTTTCTGTGTGCACTAGCTATTTTGGGATGACTAATCAGTTAATTGGATTATCATTGAGTTTGACCGAAGTCCCGCTACACAACTAACCTTACACTAGTTTCTCCAATAGATAGAACTATTTTAACTAAACACAATTTGAAATAACTGACCTTGATTGCTACAAATTAGCAATAACACATTCTTAATTGAACTCTAACTCCTCCAACTTGAATTTACTAATCTAACTAAGTGAAAAAATCCATGTCACCTTAGTTAATTGCATCCAAGTTGTCTGATGATGTGGAAATTCAAATTTTCTCAATTTGACTAAGGAAAAATCAAATTGAGATTTTTTTTGTTGTATTTCTCAACACGACCCAAGAAATTTAATCTAAAATCAAGAGACACATATCTACTCTACTGATTTGCAGAATGAAATTCATAATTTAGAACAACATGTATAGACATGCAATAAGAAAAAACACAAATACATAGTGATTTCTACGGGAAACCAACTGGGAAAAATCCATGAATCCTCTTTGCAGTAATCAAATGAATAGATAATATATTACAATTTCTAGCTCCAGCTGTGAGCTAAAACTGCAAAATAATAAATTTTGTCTCTTCTTAATGAGAAACTCTAGCCAACACTTAGCCAAATATTTGATCACCTAGCCTCCTATTTCCTTACGCAAATCCTGAGGAAATTAACTCCTATTATTTAGGAATTTCCTCATAATTGATTGCACAATTCCGAAGGATTGGTCTCTTGGCTTCATGCAACACCTATACACTTTGACTATTATACAACTCATGTTACACTTCCTTGTCATCTCCACTTCAGCTGAGAAACTCAAATTTCTTGCATGCACTAGCTATTTTGGGTTGATTGATCAGTTAACTAATAGATCTCTGAGTTAGAATGTTGTCCCACAACATAGCTAACCTTTAACTGACTCTATCAATAGGTAGAGGTTAATTACCTGAATACAACTGAAAATAAATGAACTTGATTACTAAAATTTAGTATTCACACATGCATAAATGAACTTCAAGCCATCTAACTAGAATTTACTGAGCTAACTAAGTGACAAGATCCATGTCACACCAGTTAACTGCCTCCAATTTGTCGTGCTAATGTGGAAATTCGATTTACTCAATTAGAGTAAGGCTAAAGTCAAATTGAGCCTTTCTTGCTACATTTTTTCAACACTCCCTCTTACTAAGAAAGGGATTTTATACCACCCCTATCCCGCACTTGTGGAATTCTAATTTTCCACAAGATTTTAAACATCTTTCTCCTGAGTTGGAATGTACTGTAGAAACATAATTATCCTTCGCACACAATCACACAAATGATTATACCATATATAAATGTGCTCGGACCTATCATGAAATAATTGATTCTTAGAGAGCTTAATGCAACTTTGATGATCACAATATATCATTGTTTTATCCATCTCCTGACTAAAAATACCCATAAGTATTTTCTTAATCCATATGGCCTCACATGATGCTTTACTTGTAGCCATGTATTTAGCCTCTATTTATTTTAGCGCCATATACCTCTACTTCATGTTCTACCAAGAAATAACTATGGACCCAACAATGAAGATACCACCTGAAGTACTCATTGAAGCCTTAGAGCTTCACTCCCTTTGTCTTCATGTACCATAATCCATACTTGGTAATACCTCTGAGGTGTAAAATATATGATTTTCTTCCTTCCAATACAACTTGGTAGGCTTCACCATAGCTTGAATGAGCTGATTTACTGCATCGTATATGTTTTTTCTTGTGTTCAGAAGATACATCAAAGACCCCACAAGATTCCTGTAAATGGTAGCATCAACCTCTTTACCTAAAGTGGAATTCTACTTCCTCCACTTTGTACCTATAGGTGTGTCCATGGGCTTATAATTCTCCATGTGAAATATTTAAAGTATCTCGATACCATACTTGCCTTAAGACAAACAAATCACCATCACCCTGCCATATTTCTAGTTCGAGGAAGGAATGCATGAGGCCCATGTATTTCATCTAAAATTACCTTGCAAGATCCTCTTTGCAAGAGCGAATCAAATGCTCACCACCTATCAATATTAAATGATAAACATACAAAATGAGAACACGCAACTTATAAGTTATCAAGTTCAGTTCATTTAAAAATTTTGAATTCAAACTTATAAGTGAACTTATACATGAATTCAAGGCATTTACAAATTTGTTCAGTTCATAGGTGAAGCAGATGCAAACCTATAAACCTTCATCTAGTTCATTTATGCATGTGTGAATACTAAATTTTAGTAATCAAGTTCAGTTATTTTCAGTTGTATTCAGGTAATTAACCTCTACCTATTCATAGAGTTAGTTGAAGGTTAGTTGTGTAGTGGGACAACATTCTAACTCAGAGATCTATTAGTTAACTGATCAATCAACCCAAAATAGCTAGTGCATGCAAGGAATTCGAGTTTCTCACCTGAAGTGGAGATGACAAGGCAGTGTAACATGAGTTGTATACTAGTCTAAG
Source organism: Pinus albicaulis (assembly GCA_034641835.2). Lineage (NCBI taxonomy): Eukaryota > Viridiplantae > Streptophyta > Pinopsida > Pinales > Pinaceae > Pinus > Pinus albicaulis. Next base: position 149,913,639 of record CM076576.1, read on the forward strand.
TGTAGATGCGTTGCATGAAGCCAAGAGACCAATCCTTGGGAATTGTGAAATCAATTATGAGTAAATTCCTAAATAATAGGGGTTAATTTCCTCTGGATTTGCGTAAGGAAATAGGAGGCTAGGTGATCAAATATTTGGCTAAGTGTTGGCTAGAGTTTCTCATTAAGAAGAGAGAAAATTTATTCTTTTGCAGTTTCTACTCAGAGCTCGAGCTAGAAATTGTAATATATTATCTATTCATTTGATTAATGCAAAGAGGATTCATGGATTTTTCCCAGTTGGTTTCCCCTATAAATCACTATGTATTTGTGGTTTTTATTATTGCATGTCTATGCATGTTGTTCTAAATTATGAATTTCATTCCGCAAATCAGTAGAGTAGAAATGTGTCTCTTGATTTTAGATTAAATTTATTTGGCAGTGTTGAAAAATACATCAAAAAATTCTCAATTTGATTTTTCCTTAGTCAAATAGAGAAAATTTGAATTTCCACATCATCAGACAACTTGGATGCAATTAACTGAGGTGACATGACTTTTTTCACTTAGTTAGATTAGTAAATTCAAGTTGGAGGAGTTAGAGTTCAATTAAGAATGTGTGATTGCTAATTTGTAGCAATCAAGGTCAGTTATTTCAAGTTATGTTTAGTTAAACTAGTTCTATCTATTGGAGGAACTATTGTAAGGTCAGTTGTGTAGCGGGACTTCGGTCAAAATCAATGATAATCCAATTAACTAATCAGTCATCCCAAAATAAATAGTGCACACATAGAATTCGAGTTCCCCAGTTGTGGTGGAGATTCCAAGACATTGTAACATCTGTTCTAGACTATTCTTGAGTGTACAAGTGTTGCATGTAGTTAGATGATCAAATTTTGGAATTGTGCAATCATTTTGGAGGAATTTCCTAAATAACAGGGGCCTAATTTCTCAATACTTTTGCAAGGAATTAGGGGCTCAAGAAGAGGCATAAATTGATTAACTCTAGGTTAGAGTTTCTTAGTGAGCAGAGACATAGGTTATTCACTTGCAGTTTATACTCATTTGAGAAAAAAATTGTAATACATCTATATTCATCAGATTAATGCAGGCAGGAAAAGGGGTTTTTAGCAGATTTCTTTCCCTCGGAAAAACACTGTGTGCATGTGTTTTATTTCTCATTGCATGTTTGTGATTGATGTTCTAAATTGTGAATTGAATTTCGCAAAGCAGTAGAGTAGGTTTGTGTATTGTGATTTTTGATTAAAATTTCATGATAAGTTACAATTCTACATCATAATTTCTACAATCAGTTGAAATTATATCAAATTTCTATGAGTATTTCACCATATGAACTATTCAATTAGAGCCCACTTCACCCTTTCATCTTCTAGATCAATATTTTCTTGATCAAAAGTTTGATCCTCAAGAGCCATGAGAATGATCTAGGTGGATATTGGTGCCCACCCACCTATTCCACTTATACCCCCACCATTTTTTCTTACATTTTTTCAGTTTCCTCAATTGTAGCACAATTTACTATTTTCGGCAGTTTTTTGGGCCTTGAAATTTTGGAGCCATTTTGAAGCCCTAAAAGTAATTGTTTTTTTTTTGGAAAACCCGGACAACCATGGGGCTTTGATTGATGTTTTTCACTCGAAATTTGTAGTCCTTGGATACATCTTTCTGATGAGGTATTGTGTGCATCAAACAGAGATTGTATGCCAAAGTTACATCCTCTAGAAGATGATGTACTAATTGTCAGGATATTTTGACACATAGGAAATAGTTAAGGACAACTTGGTCTAGCGTAGAGTTAGGTAAAGTGTGTTTCTTTACTATGTACATTTTTAACTTATAATCCGATGGTCACGATATATAGTGATCCAACGGTTCACTCTCTCCTCAGTATTACCGACACTTGATTTGTGGTTTAACACCCGATTGGTCCATGATATCTATTTAAAGAGCATGGAGGGTCATTTGTGTGGTAACCATTTATGAGATAAGCTTATGTAAATTTTCTTTATTTATATTAATAAATTTCCTGAATTGGTTGTGTTGGCTTAGGTCATGGACTGTTTCCCTCTTCGATGGTTTTAACCACGTCAAATATTGGTGTACTAATTTGTGATCTGTTTGTGAGCGGTGACCTTTGGTGTTTGATATAAGTAACTTACATTGTAAATTCCTACATGGTATCAGAGAGATTTTGAGGGCCGCATCCGTTGTTGATCCAAATCCAAAGCCAGTTTTACTGAAGCAACTGTTGTTTTCCATATCTACTGTTTCTAACCACTTTTGGGCTAGTAGGACTGATCTGTTGTGTCTGGAGCCTCTGTTACAGTATGGAAACCCTTTCGTTTCATGTGAAAACGTTTCCGGTTGCCCAAGTTACGTCATTTTAGATCTGGAGGTATATAGTATTTCTTTTCTAGTTATATTTATTAATCCCTCTGTCTATTTCGGTTTATAGTATTTTTTATTACCATATCTATATCCTCTTCTCTACGTGTTATATTTTCTCTACGATGTGTACGATCTAGCAAAACAGAAACAGGAAGATGAGTTTTTTCTACTACGTATGCTCTTTCCCCGTGACTTTGTGCGATCTAGATAAATCAGAAATAGCGAGAAAAAATATATAGTTGTCGAACGGACTAACTGGGAATCTAACGCTCTGCCATAAGACTCATATTTTTTTTTTTTTTTGCACGGTTGTTGTTTTGTAGAAAATAGCACGCAAACCGAGAAGGGGAAAAAAAAACCCTCTTCCTCCTTTCAAACAATTACATAATCCTTTTACTAGCTCACTTAGTGTAAAGTTACTTTATGAGAATAGAGGTCTTGGGTTCAAGTCTCTCTGTCATGCTTATTTTTCTAAAAAGTTTTTTGCTAAGTTACTTTTTCTTAAATAGCTTTTTGGCAAGTTGCCTTTTTATTTAAAAATGGTTTTATTTAAAAATCAGATGTAAAATTAACTCTGTAAAAGTGACTCTCACTTATTTATAAAAGTGGGTTACACAAAGTAGTATTTAAAAAAAAAATATGAACTTATTATATTAAGTTTGGAAAAGGTGGGGGGAATTTTTTTTTTTAAAGTACAACTTCATCATCAACTTTCAACCTATCATGTAACTTCTTGGCATCTACTCCAACTTTTCTTCAAAAAGGCTTAAATTATTCATCCATAAGTCATTTTCAAAACCATTTTTTTTAACCGAGTAAATTTTTCGAGATCTTTCCATTGGAGTAGTTAGTTTCAACATTTTCCGCTTCAGTTTTAAAAAATAGAAAGTGCATGCCCAGTTATTCTTAACACCAATTATTTCCAATGGCTATCCTACATGGTACACTTACTTAGAAGTAAAGGGCTTTATAGAATAACCGCATGGCAAGAATCTAAACCTACCAATGGAGATAAAACAACTATATGGGAAAATAAACCAGATCAAGCACGAGGGTTGATAGGAATTTCCATTGCTCAATATATTATATTTCATATCCAAGAAATTTACTCCCTTGTTGAAGCTATGAAAAATATAAAAACTAGTTTTGGCATTAAAAATGAAATCAGAGCCCACCAGCTTGAAAATTAGTTTCTTACTTTGGAACCCGATAATTTCTCCTCTATTGAAGATTTTTTGTCTAAATTCAAGACCCTTAGACTTATTTTAGAAGGTTGTAAGGTTAAAAAGGAATATGGTAGCCTTATATATTCCATTCGTGCTAAGTTAGGCCCTGCATACTCTGTATTTGTTTCCACCTTCCATTCCACTAGAGAAGCCCTCATTTCTGAAGGAACAACCTACAAGTCCCCCTCTTTTGATGCCTTTTGAAATTCTTTGATAAGAGAACAAGACAAAATCTTACACCTTGGTCTTATTAATAATAGAAACTCTTCTAAGAAAGCCTTAGCAACCCAACAACAACCCTATCCAAAGAATCCTAAGAAGAAACATCCTAAAAATAATGGCCCTAAACCAAACAAGGTCTTAAGAAATTTCAACCACAAACTGAAAAAGAAACTCAAAAAACTGATAAGGAAAATAAAAATGAAGTGAATAAGACAGATAGACATTGCAAATTTTGTAATCTTGATGGCCACATAGAGTAATTTTTTTTTAACAATATGGAAGCCTTGGAAGCAGCAATGAAGAAGCAAAACATCAAATTGGTGAACTCTTCAACTTCATCTTCAGGAATGGCACTTTCTGTTTGTGGTTTTCAAGCATCAAGATTTGGTCATGCATTGAATGTATATTCTTATTCTCATTCTCATGAGTGGCTCATTGATTCTTGAGCCTCTTACCACATGGTAAAAAATAAAGCCATGTGTTCTTCTTTAAATGATTGTAACACCAAAAAAATTTATGTTGGTGATGATAGATATCTTAGTGTTGTAGGGCTCCATTCATCTAGATAATGATCACTTTAATTATGTATTATGTGTTCCTACCTTGTCCTACAACTTTCTATCTGTTTATCAGATAACTCGTTTAGGTGAAGCGAAAACAATAAAATTCTCACCTCATGATGTTTTAAGGACCTACATATTTTAGCTATTGGCATTGTTGATGATTCCACGAGGTTGTATAAGTTTGAAAACTTTGGGTCATCATGTCTTCCCTCTATTTTTGTTGCTCATAATGATGAAGTGAACAAAATTTGGCATGAGAAATTTGGTCACTTAAACTATTGCTCTCTTCAAACTCTATGTAAATAAAATATGGTGATAGGTCTTCCTATGGTATCTTTCCAAGATGGTGCTTGTTATGGATGTGTACTAGAAAAACATAATCGGGATAGTTTTGAAAAATGTGCCTCTTGGCACGCTTTAGCCCCATTGCAGCTTGTGCATCGTGATTTATGTTGTCCACTTCCACTTGTTCCTTTCTCTGGCTACAAGTACTTCTTAACTTTCATTGATGATTTTTCTAGATGCACTTGGGTATTCTTCTTAAAACTCAAGAGTGAATTTTTTAACATGTTCTTGGCCTTGAAGGCCTTTGTTGAGAAAAAATTTGGACATCACATTCTTAAGTTAAGATCTAACAATGAAGGAGAATATGTTAACAACAAATTTATCCATTTTTTCACTAAGCATGGCATTAAATTGCAACATATTGTTCTGTATACTCCACAATAAAATAGTGTAACTAAAAGGAAGAATCACACTTTAAAAGAAATGAATAATTGTATGCTTCAATCTAAATGACTTAGTCTTAATTTTTGGGCAAAAGAAATTAACTGTGAAAATTACATAGTAAATCGCACTCCTACTATGGTTTTACGGAATATCACTCCAGAAGAAGCATGTAGCTCAATCAAACCAGATGTAAGTCATTTTCATGTTTTTGGAAGTGAAGCTTGGGGCCATATTCCAGATGAGAAACATTAAGCCTTAGAACCTGAGGGTGAAAAATGCACTTTTTTTGGATATTCCGAAGATGTTAAAGGATATAGAATTCTTCAACCCAAATCAAAAAATGTTATCATTAGAAGAGATGTAAAATTTGATGAAAATATATCAGCCTGCGATCCTAGTTTGGCGAGTGTGCCACCTTTGGCCTGCGAGCCTCATTCGGCATATGTGCTACCTTTATCTATTCCTTCTACTTTTGACAGGATTCCTTCTAGTTTGGATGATGATAGCAAGGATGACAATCCTCCTCCACCTCCTCAGGATCCTCCTTCAGCTCCACAGCTTCCAAAATGGGTCCACTCCGTTATCACTCCAGTAAATTATTAAGTTTTGGGGTTTTGGTTTTTAGTCAAAGAATACTAGAGGTAACCACAAACATACTTAAAAACCTAGGATATAGCCTTCCTAGGGTTCAGAGAGGGCTCTCTCTTTAAAGTTTAACTTTTTTTTTAATTTGTGAATATTAGGTTACCTATGAAAGTGCAGATTTGGTTTGGTTTTGTTGGATTTGGTGGGAAAAATTCACTTGGAGGGTAGATAGAGGGAAATATACTTGTTGATTGGGCTATGGAGTCTAAGTCAAGTTAACAGAACTGGGATTAAGTCCTAAAAGGTCAAATGTTTGCAAGGTAAGATAGATAAACCTAAGAGATCTTGGAAAATTGGTTTTTGAGATTGTATGATCAGGATAAAAGGAATTTAAGAATCATTTGATCCGGAAAAGGGAAGTATAAGATAGAGGTCAAACGGGAGAGGGAGAAATTAAGCGTTCCCTACATCGAAAATCAAAAGAAAATAAAGAAATGATAACTATTTAAAAAAAGGGTGCTATTAACATTCCTGTAGTAATACTCCTAGTTATACATTCAGAGTTAGAATTAAAACACAGATGTATGCATGTAACAAAAAGAAGATAAAAATGACAAGTTTTAGAGAGTACTTCACTCCAGATAGCTTATCACAGGGATCATGCAGTATGACGCCAAATAGTTGATCCAGTCTGCTACTCAAAATCAAAATCCAAAGCCTTCAAGTCAACAAAATATTTATAATAATCTCCAGTAATTTTATTCCACACCAAAATACTTCAAAAAAGTGAAGTAATTATACATAATGTTTGAAAAAATATCCTAGATGACTTCTAGGTATTAAATTAGGAAAATAAATATCTTACACCAATAATAGTGATAGTTGCTTAACAAATCACCAAGCTGTCCTATTTTATTCAAAATAAATAGAAACTATCTTGAGATTAGAAGCAGCTAGCTACTTATGTGTCCTCTTTGCTAGCTCTTTAGATATTATTTAGAATCTAAGCTACCTTCACTGATAATCTTTCTCACTGATACTCTTTCTTACTTATACTCTTTCATTTCGGATACTCTTTAACCTTCAGTAAAAATGCTTTCTACTGTAAAATTTGTTTTGATAATGAAATCAGCAAATAGATTTTTTCTTTTTCATTTGCTTGTCTTTCTTTCTTCATAGAAAATCAGTCAATGCTTGCCAATCCTCATTTTTAGGAATTTGAATATTTTTGAGTTTCCTAAAATTTTCATCAGCCTCAGTGTACCTAGAAAATGTGGGCTTGATGACAAATAAGTGCTTGATCTCATACTACAAATAAAACAAATCTTCAAAAAATTTTAACAATACTTTTCCTGTGGGAATGCCTTGACCTGTTCGCTTGTTCACCTGCTCCTTGGCATATTCTCTTATCTTCTTGTCATAATCATTTTGAGGCATTAACTTATCATTAATAACCATGATATCAGTGAGTCCCTTTTTCCTTAAATTAGTGAATTTAACCATGAATCTTGTTATAACAGTATTCATTCCTTCACATTTCTCTTCAAGTTGCCTCATCAAATTTCTTTTGGTGCTAAATTTCCTAATTTCTAGGATAGTTGTTGTCCTATAATTGATTTTTAGTTCTTCCAGTTCCTGTCTATTCTTGTTGTTGAGGAAATTGATTAACCTTACATCCAGTTCTGGTTTATCAGCTAAATTAGCTTGTGTCTTTTGGATCTCTGCTTGGGCTGCCAATAATAACTCTCTCTGCTCAAAATTACCTAAATTGAAGGCCAAACATCATGGATGGCTTCAATTACATTATTCCATAGGTAATTTCTAATATATGATAGCTGATCCTTGAGAGTTAATTCTTTTTGGAGCTTCTTTACCTCTTCACTTAATCTGTGGGCATTTTGTTCATGTATTTTAGCATCTATCTGAGTTGATTTGTTTGTCTTCTCAAGATTTTCAATTATCTTTGTCAATATGTTGATTTCATTTGTCTTTAAGGACATCTCTTCCATTTATTTTACTAGTTGAATGCTTTCATATATAGGTGGAAACACTTTTGTAGAGGATTCAGTTACTGAAGTTGTTGAAGAAGTCACTGGCACTGCAGTGGCTAGTGGCTCTTTGGGTGACAAATTTTCTCCTAAAGTTGAAGGAACTGCTACAGTGATGACTGGGATGACTGTGGGAATCACTGGTTCTTTAACTGTCTCCTTTTCCTGTACAAGTTGGTCCATTTGTACTTCATTTCTTTAATTTGAGCTATCATTTGAAGTATCAAAGTCATCATTTCATCTTTTTCCTTTTGATCCTGTAAAAATTCCTTTGTTTGAGGATGCTCACTTTGAGGAAGCTTGAGCTATTTCCTCAAGGCAGCTATGTCCTTATTTTTCTTTTTAACCAATGCTTCTGCAACTTTGATGTTTGTAGGATTATATCCTACCTGTAATACTAAATCTTCTAAGGCCTGTATCCTTAGATCCTTTGCATATAATGAAGCTTTATCCATATTCATTTGATCTTTCATATTAGAGATGGTATTTTGAAGTGTATGAGCACTTATAGCTTTTGTTGTGACTGTGGAATACAACATCTCCGAGGTTTGACTATGAAACTCAATTTTATCTAATTCATGGATTTTATCTATAGCTACTTCCATATCAGCTTTCTTATAGTCAGCAACTGTCTTTGGCACTGATACTGTGGGTTGTAATACTGACATAATCAATTTTTTAGTTGAATAATCAAATGCTAATAGGAATATGTTTTAATTACCTAGCTTTTGCTTTAAGAACTGAGAATATATTTCAGTTTTGATTTCCTCATTCTTCAATTTGATTTGCTTGTATTTTTCCTTACTATCCAAATATTTCTCCTCAGTTGAATTTGAGGAAGAAGCCTCCATACTTTGCTACCTTTCCATTAACTGAGCATATTCATTATTCAGTTGTTCTTCATTCTAGTTTGGCTCACTGATAATTACAGTGGCTACATTGGTCTCTGGCAGTTCAGTGTTGGTATTGAAGGGTTGTGTTTCTTCAACATCTATTGTTACTTTACCTTTAGCTGTTGTATCCAGTTTTGGCCTCTTGTTGTAAATGATCTTAAATTTTGTTTCTGCTGTAGTCTCTGCAGTATAAGCTCCTTCTTCTCTGATTCTCTTAGTGGATGTCTCTGGTTTTTTGGCAATTTCCAATGTGTGATTAATATTACTTTGGTTTACTACCTCTATTAAAGTGTTTTCAACCTCACTCAATTTGATTAACAAACTTCTCTACTTCAGGTTTTGATTTATGAATAAAGGGTGTCAATTTACATTTTACCATTAGTTTACTTAAGATCCCTTGTGGATCAGAATTCCATGGGAAAATTTCTTCTAATTCATATTCCAGTAGTTGACTTGCTGCTTCATTTTATGCATCTCTGTGATTACATATGAATGGCCCAATTTTATTTTTGAGTTTGAATTGGGTCTTCTCTTTGGCTACCATGAAATTAATTGAATCTGAATTTAGGATTTGCCTGATGTACTCCAAGGCAAAGATCCTCATTGATGGATGCTTGGGTAACTTGTAAGGCAACAAGTTAGAACCAAAAACTCTGATTTCAGTGAATTTCCCATACAAATACCAATCACCCACTTTGCTCTACACTCATAGATGCAATGTTTTCTTCATTTCCTCACTGATTCTAGGCTGCTCTGTTTTTTTCAAGATGGTGATCAATGGATGTAAAAAGAACTTTGCAAACTCTGAATAATTGAATTACGTGCCTTCTTTTCTAAGTATGGTTGTCCAGAAGATAACTGATAGAGGTTTTCCTTCTATATCCAACTTTTGAAGCGAAATTGGAAAGCTCTCTGATTGGAAGAATAGAAACAAGTGGAAAATATAGGAGGTATATCTAAATACTTCGTCCAGCTGTAAATTAGTCAATTGATAGTGAATACTATCAGCAATTTAACCAACATAGTTAAATATAACTAAAGGTGGTCGTCCTAGAGAAAAGGTGGAAAAAAATCCTAAGATAGACTCATCAGTGTGCTCATCAGTGAAATACCCAAGTATGAAGGAAAGCATGGAGATGACATGCCTTGCACCTTCATGGAACTTGGCAGTTGAAAATGGAGGGTTTAATTTGGGAATTTCAACATGCAAGGGCATGAAAGTCTGAAAAATTATAAACCTTTTAGGAAAGTATAAGCCAATGTATAGCTTAGTGAGGGCTTCAATAGAAAAAGGGACTGCTTGGGGGTCTGGTTGAAGCTGCAACATTTGGTTTATTGACTCTGCAGTGATGGTAAATAGGACCTCTTTACTTGCATTAAAAATAGCTCTTTGTTCAGGAATATAGTATTGGTGACATAATCTGATAATTTCTTGACAAGGGTGAGTCAGGGGGACTACATATTTGGGTAAATTGGATTCCCAAATATGAACTTCTTCATGATCATCTAAAGATTTTTCATAACACCAGTTGTAGATATCTAACAGATTGAATTCAACTATAGGATCAGCTATTTTGTTGTCAATATCAGCTAGGGGAATATGCTTAATATCATCAACTAGGGGTTGTAATGGGTTGACTACAATTGCAGTATTTGGAGTCATAGCAGGAGTAGGTTTAGGAGTTTTAGAACCTTCAAGCTTGTTTACACTATTTTTTAGGCATTTTGATTGGTTTCTGTAAGTTTAAACACTTTGCAGAGGCAATTTTACTATAGTAGAGGTTTGATAGGGAAACTTTAGCAAAATAGATTCTCTTTTGGATTTTATGCCCAATTAGGTTTCTCAAATAAGTTGCGAGGCTTTAAAAACTGGTATAAAATAGAAAATGGGGGTTTTCTGAGTTTTTTGACTACAAAATGGGCTAAAAACTCTGTTGAAAATGTTTTACAGAAGATTAGGGCACCTACAGAGGATTTATGGCCTTTTAAAGGTTGAAATTGATCATTAGACTGTGAAGAACTGATAAATTTCCTTGAAAATACCGCCCATCAGATAACTAGGGTTTTTGGAAAATTTTTGCGAGAGTTTGGCCTGTTTCTCGGACTTTTTATCAACTGGATTTAATCAATTTCTTAATTTTAGAATGCTTGTCTTTCTTTTAAAAGGCTTTTAAATTTGGCTGCAGGTTTAAAACTCATAAGAATACCTATTTGAATGCAGGTGTCAGCTTTTAAAAGGGTTTCTTCAGTCTCTGGTCGAATTGATGGCTTTCAGCGGTTGAACTGTAGCAATGTGCAACTCCTTCATTGTCTTCATGGGTTTCTTTGGTGTATTTTGGAGGTTTTGGGTATAAAAATGGGTACCAGGGGCTTTAACAGGTTTATATAGTCGGGGGAAGCGACAAAATGGTTAAACATGCAGAAGAGGTGAATTAACGCATTTTCCAAAGTTTTATTAAAACATCTGAATATGCATTCAATGCAGGTCTTGTCTGGGGGGAAGCAGTTTTTGAATTACAAAGGATTTGAAAATTGACGATTTATCGCATAGGTTTTATGTGGTAAGCGTGTTTAAACAAAACCCACACAATCCAATTAGGAGAGGCCATGTGGAGGGCAGGGGTCAATGGGAAACCATCCATTTCGAGTGGCTTTGGCTATCGGGCGGTTGTTCATCTATTCTATGTGATATCAACCTTCAACTGTCGGATCTGAGAATTGAAAGTGAATGGTCAGGATTGATTCGGGAGCTGCTTTGAATTGAAAGGTGGGATCGGGCTTTAATTATATAAGCGCAATGGTTTAAAAATAATTTTTTTACATATGTTTAAACCATGGGTGATATGAATATAAGCAGGGAGAGTTTATTTATTCATAGCGACAAGATAAAACGTCATTTACAAAGGCGCTTTAAACAAGGTTTTTAAGCCTTAGACTTGGTATAATATATGGCGGGTTAGAAATGTTTTATTTTAAAAATTTGTAAAATGTTTAAAATATGCGGGCGTGGTTGTTATATTATATAGTTTTTAACTGTTTGAATAGTTTTAAAACTATAGGGGCAGGATACATAGAATAATGATAATATTTTAGAATATAGTTTTTAATTGTTTGGATAGTTTAAAAAATATAGGGGCAAGATACATAGAATAATGATAATCTTTTAGACCAAAGGGTTTTATAATTTGGATTTTTTATTTATGCACATGGAATAATAGACTTTGGTCAAAAGTTTATAATAATGGGGTTTTTTGGGGTATTTTAAATATAAGGTAATTAATAACTAGGACAGGGTATTTCTTAGGGATTTAATAAAATATGTTAAATGTTAATATGAAAGGGTAGTGTAATAAAACAAAAATGCATATTATCTCCAAGTATAGTATAAAATCAAGCATTTCTCATTTTTATATTTTTTTCACTAATACTCGGGATAAATGTAATTTTGTGGGTTTTTATGAATGCTTATGAAGGGATGAAGTTAATTATTCTAGGGTTATAATTTTACTAAGTAAGAATATGTGCTTACTTAGGAAAAAGGGGTTTTAATGTATGAATGAAGGGTAAATGATGATAAATGAGGATTTAACATAAGAACTCAATATTTTTAACTAACCAATCATAGAGCCTTGGGTCCGGTCCCAACAAAAGTCAGAGAAATGCTTTGAGTCTGTTTGACTGATAGCTTAGAATGTTGAATACTCATAGGGGAGGTAAATTAGTGATTTTTCCCGATGATGTATTATTTACATGATTGCTCAACTGATTTCTACCTACCCAACTTCTATTTCTAAGATTTTTTCTTCATTTTGCAGGTGCATTTAGGCTTTCAACCTTAAAATTTTTTCTTTCAAAGCATAAAACTATCTAAGTCTACCTTATTTCATCCGAGGGCTCAGATTAAACTGTTGATCTCCTCACTATTCTCTACCTATCTACTGATTTGTCAAGTTTAAACTGTTTGACAAATGTTTATTCTCTATCTAAAACATGAAAAGTTAAGATTAAATTGTTTAACTGATCATGGATTATGCCATTTATTAACACTCTACACATAATCATTATTCTTGTAGTAAAAGTAAAAGTAGTGGCATTTGGACATGCTCACTTTCACGTCTTATTTATTTTTTCTTTTGGGGTATATATTTTTCTAAGTCCTTTGATCTCTCTTTTAGGACTTTTACCCTCTTTTTGATTTTTTATTATTTTTCATTTTTTTTAAATATGGGAAAATAAATTGCAGAAAGCAAGGTATGTACATATTTACAAGACTTATTCAAAGTCAATTCAAAATTTTATGAACCCTATTATTATAGGACCCTAACAGTGCCTCCACATGGGGATGACATTTCCTGGTGAAATATCAAGAACTCTGAGACTAGTTGCCTTTGAAATTTGACTGTGATGATCCTGTAAATGTCTTTTGATATCTACAACTTATTCATATTTATGATATTCAACTTTCAAAGCTTAGGGCCTTCTCTTCGGGCTTCAAATTTCCTAAGGAAATATCCAATCCAATCTAAACTTTGCAATGTATATGTACAATGATCAAAGTGAATAAAACTAACTATTTTTTAACTTAGGTGAGTAGTAGTGCTTCAACATTCTGCCATTAACTGGTCCTTCTTGCAGATATGTTCCATCCAATTCTTTTAGAAAGAAAGCATTATTACCTCTATATCCATAAATTACATAAGGTCCTTTCCATAGAAAATCAAATTTTCCATGTTTTCCTTTGTCTTCTCTTCTAGAATCCCATTTTAACACTTTAACTCCTATGTAAAAATCATCCTCTTTAGTCTTTTTATCATAGATTTTCTTGATATTATCCTGAATGACTTGAGATTTGACATAAAATTCTTCCTTTGTTTGTTTCAAGTGAATATTTTGATTTATCCTTCTTTGGATGTCATTTGTTTCAACCTGTAATTCTTGGATAATTTTCATCACGGGTACACCTAGGGAGGAAGGAAAAACGACATCCATTCCATAAAATAGTTGGTAAGGTGAAGTACCAATGGATTTTTTAGTAGCAAGTCTATCTTCCGATAAGGCATTGACTGACTTCTTATTCCAAGTCTTTTTATTGTCTTCAAGGAACTTTTTGATGATATGAATACAAGGCTTTTGTTTGAGGATTCAACTAGGCCATTACCTTGGGGGTAATATGTAGTAGAGTGGCCTAGGGTAATATGGTATTTGTGGCAAAATTAAATCATTTTCTTGGATTTGAATGCTGCTGCATTGTCAGTAATTATCTTTTGAGGGCACCCAAATCTTGAAAGGATGTTGTTTTCTAGGAAGGAAATAATGACAGTATCAGTGGATTGTCTGGAAGGTATGGCTTCAATCCAATTGGTAAAATAATCAGTGGCTGTCAAAATCCACTTATGTTGGCCTGAAGAGGGAGGGTGAATTTCACCAATGAAGTCTAAACCTCATTGTTGAAATGGCATTTCAGTTGAGATTGGATTTAAAGGGAGGGGTAATAATTTCTTCTTACCCTAAAAAATTTGGCACTTATGACATGAAGTAACATATTTTTTGACATCAGCAAACAAGGTAGGCCAGTAAAAACCAGCTCTCAGAATCTTGTCTGTTGTAGATTTCCAGTATAAATGTCCTCCACAGTCACCTGCATGAAATTCTTCAAGTATTTTGTCAGCTTCTTCCTTTAGTAAACAATTAAGTAAAATCTCACTATGATCTCTCCAAAAAATTACAATTTTCTAAGATACAAAATCTTACTGCTTTAAGTTTTAAAAATCTAGCTTTGGTTCTTGAAAATCCAGGAGGAGCTTGTAAGTTTTGGAGTACACATATGATATCAGTATACCAAGGTGAGTGTGAAAAGGCTTCACTGATCAATGGAGTCACCATTTCTTCCTGATCATCAACTTGAGTAATAAAATTTATATCTAGGGCATTACAATTGGATTCAGCCATAAGCCTAGCTAATCCTTGACCTTTAATGAGCTTGGTGGGTTTTATCTCTATGTCATATTCCAAGATAGTGGCAATCCACTTACCTCTTCTTCCATCAGGACCATCCTGAGTAATAGTTTCTTTAACTACAAAATTTGGGACATAGGCAATAATGTGTGAGTAGAGAATTTAAACTCTGAAGTCTTTAATGGCCTTAACCAAGGCTAGGGATTGTTTTTCCATAATGTTATACTTGAAAGGGGCATCTTTAAGGGCTTTACTGAAAAAATCTATGGGTTGTTCAAATCCTTGGTCATTTTTCTGCAGTAAAACTGTAGCAATGGTGTGTTCTAAAGCAAATGAAAAAATCATGAAATCTTTCTTAAAATCAGGACTTATTAGGATTGGAGTTTTGGTTAAGGCTTGTTTGATAGAGTCAAATGATTGTTTAGACTCAACAGTCCATCTAAGAATTGAATTTTTTTTTAGCATGTTATTTAATTCTCTAATTATCTCAGCTAGATTAGATATGAATCTTCTTAAAAAATTTATCTTACCCAAAAAATCTTGTAATTATTTGATGTTTCTTGGTGGGTTGATGTTCATAATTGCCTCTATCCTAGCAGGATCTATCCTAATTCCTTCTTTTGAGATTATATGTCCAAGTAACTTACCTTCTTCTAATCCAAATAGACTTTTCTTAGGATTTAAAGAGATGCCATATTTCCTACACTTAATGAAAACTTGTCTCAAATGATCCAAGTGTTCATTATCTGTTTTGGAAAACACAGTAATGTCATCTAAGTAAATTACTAAGAACTCATGTATTTACTTAGCAAAGGCTATGTCCATAGCCCTTTGAAAGGTTGCTCCTGCATTCATTATGCCAAAGGGCATTTTTACATACATAAAAGTGCCCCAAGGAGTAGTAAATGCTGTTTTAGCTTGGTCTTCTTCTTGAACTAGGATCTGGTTGTATTCTAAAAAACCATCTAACAATGAAATCCTTGAAGAACCTACTACCCTTTGTAATATGTGGTCCATTTTAGGTAAAGGGTAATTATCCTTTAAGGATACTTTGTTAAGATTTCTAAAGTCAACACACAATCTATTTTCTCCTGTTTTCTTTCTTGTAGGAACTAGGTTTGAAACCCAATCAGAATATATGATTGGTGCAATGATCTGGGCATCATACATTATTTTAACTTCTTTTTCAATAAAAGGTAATAGCACAGGGTTAATCCTTCTCAAATTTTGTTTGAATGGCTTTTGATATTCTTTTATTGGAATTTTGTGTTGGATTATGTTTGTATCATAAGATTTTTAATCTTCATAACTCCAAGCAAACACATCTTGATATTCCTTTAAAAGCTCAATATATTTATCCTTTTCTTGTTGAGGTAAAATTTTGGACAGTTTGATTATCTTTGGTTTTGATTCTCTAGCAATGTTACATTCTTCCATGTCAGATCTTATTGGCTCCATTTTTCGTTTTCTAGCTACATCATTAGAGTCAAAAATATCTTCTAATGGGGTTAAACCTCTAGGTAAAAAATTATCCTTAAGATTCACTATATCTGATTCATCTTCAACAATTTCTTCAATCTCTACTTTCTCTAAGCTATCTATGTCAGCTTGACTAAATCTAGTGGGTTTATCAAACTTAATTTTATTTACATCTATTTCATTAAAATCTACTTCACAATCCAAATCATGATTTATTGTACAATATGTATCTATAATACAATTATGAAATTCTCCTTCAATGTTCATAAACTTGTAAATCTGTTCATCCTAAGAAAAAATCTGCCAATACTTAAGATTATCTGGAATTATTGGCCTATGTTTGACTTCAACAGTATATATGTGATTAGGTTGGAATGGTAAATTGCATGTGCTACAAAATTTGCAAGATAGCAAACATATTTTAACAAATGCTATCAACAAACTTACATTCCAATAAATCATCGATTAAATATAATAATGTCTCTATATCTACTTAGTCTAGGATTATAGCAGGCTCTTCATTTGCTTGTTTTAAGTGATCAATCAAGTCTCCCTTCGTTAAATTCTTTCTCTTGAGTTCCCTGTGTTTGAATCTAGGATGAGGGCTTCATACTCGGTCATATTGTTTATACATTTGAAATTTAGCCTAAAAGCATGACCTTCAGAATGATTGGTCTCCATATTTGTTATCTAGACTCCTGCTCCTGCTCCTAACTTATTCACTGAACCATCAAAGTCTAAATGCCATTAAGATTCATGAAAAATGTTATCATTGTTTGGTTCTCTCCTTTTATCTACTAGTTCAGTTTGGATTTGATTTGTTTTAGAATTACAAAGGATGAAAGAATCAAGGTCAGTTGGTGTAGAGCAAATGAGATAATTTATAGATATTTCAACACTACTGACCATGTACTTAATTAATGTTTCCCTGTATAAATTTTTAGGCTAGCCAAACATTGATATAGTAGCATAAGACATGTCCAATTGTAGAGATCCCTACAGCTTTGCTCCCCACGAGTGAGAAAGTAGCATACCATATTTTGGTGGGATATCAGCTACTACAATGTCCATTAATATACTCTTACCAGGGTATTGAACTAGTGTTACACACAAATCCTTAATTAAACCTCAGCATTTAAGTTTACTGGAATCAAAAGAAAACAAATCTTTGTATGGCCTTGTAATTTCTAGATTCAGAGTTTCCATGATGGCTTTTGGCATTAAGTTATGGGAAGCTCCTGAATCTAGCATTGTGTTAAGTAGAATTTGATCATGAATGGTGAGATTGATATAAAATGGAGGAACTGCACCATCTGCATGTTTTCCATTTACATCTGAGCAAAAAATCAACTCTAGTTGATCATCATTTAGATTTATGGAGTCTTCTCCATCATTCATATTTAATGTTTCAGTTATGGTTGATTTATACAAGTCATTCTTTACCAATTCAGTCAAAGGAATTGGTACTTTAAGCTTTGCAATTTCTAATTGTATGTTGAATGCAGGTTGAGTTTTACTGATTTGAATCGGTTCTTTGGTAACTGTAGTTTGTGTTGGTTTGTCTTGCTTTTCTACAGTTATTTTTTCATTTTCAATTGTTTTAGGATTCTCTGTTTGTGTTTTTGGTGTTTTACTACTTCTAATTTTATTTTCAGGGATTGTTTGTGAAGCAGTAGATGTTATTTTTGACTTAGGATTTTCAGTAGATGTTTTTGAAGTAACAGTTTTTGGATCTACTGTTTTAGGATCAGCAGAAGGTTTTTTGGGATCTAAAATTGTTGTTTTTATAGAATTAGAAGCTTTAGCAGTAGTAGATTTCTGTGAATATTTTGCAGCTTGAGAAACTTCATCAGTAATATCAACAATTTTAGGGCCTGATGCTTTCTTAGGACTAGAAATGTTTTGGGAGGAATTTGAGTTTTGCTTATTTTCCCTTGGGAGAATTTGCTGAATTTTTGTTTTAGGGGCTTCCTCTGTTTTCTGATTATGATTTTGGGAAGTTTTCTTAGTATAAGACTCATTGTTTTTCTTGTTTCTAAGATTATACTGGCTGTGTATTTCATTTATTTCATAGTCATAACCTTGCTTATAATCAAAGGATTCACTAGAATCTAATTTGATCTGTTGAAGTTCAAAAAATTCCCGTTCTTCCAGAGTAAGGAAAATAATATTTTTGTCATCAATTCCCATTAGATTAATAGTACCCTCCTCATCATCATTATTATTCTAAGAACTTTCAGCATAGTTCTCTTGGAATGGTGGCCTAATTGTTTGGTATGGGGATGTTTCTTTTGATTTTCCAGAATTTTTGTTTTTTCTAAAATTGGGATTTTTGATCTGTTGTTGGTTATCCCACTGAGGTCTTCTCTCTATATCATTTAGTCTATCAATCACTCTTTCTTAATTTTTAGCTATAACATCC
Organism: Pinus albicaulis; assembly: GCA_034641835.2. Lineage (NCBI taxonomy): Eukaryota > Viridiplantae > Streptophyta > Pinopsida > Pinales > Pinaceae > Pinus > Pinus albicaulis. The sequence continues at coordinate 149,932,147 of CM076576.1, forward strand.
ATTTTCGTGTCTGAATTAGCATTTTCTTCTTTAATGGTCACTCTTCTTTCATTTCTAAGTCTACATTTTCTGGCTAGAATGTTCACTTCTACACTAATTGTATCAGTTTTCATTTTTTCTAAGGTGTCTGCATCTCTTTCCCTTAATTGGTAAGCCATATCTGTGTCAAATCCATCAGGGAATTTGAGCAGAACTGAATAAGGAGTAGGTTTAAGATTTGCAAGGATAGAATTATAAACACTATTATATCTGGTGCAGTAATCTTGGACTGACTCATTTGGAGCTCTTTTCAAAGAATCAAATTCAGACAAAATTTGGAGGGGGTTCTTTTTCTTTTCCCATTTATTTAAAAAAAAAGTAAAAAAGACAGCTAAATCAGTCACACTACCAGCACCTAAATCTTTAAACCACTTCTTAACTGCTCTTGTTAAAGTTTGAGCAAACAGTCTCATTTGAACATCCGAATCAGCGATTTCATAAATTTCAAAGAAGTCTGTCATCTTAGCAATGTGTTGTTGAGCAGTATATTGAGTAGTGCCATCAAACAATGGTATTTTATTTTGATAGTCTTGTGGCATATCATGAAGCTGCTATGGTAGGACAAGGGGAGCATATATAGCAGCCATAGCTTGAAGCTTAGCTTGGCTAGGAGGTAAGGTAGAATTGCTTGGAGCTGTGCTGGACATGATAGTAGATGAACTACAGATTATATTTGAAGTGCTGGGAAATGAGGATGATGTATTTAAGAAATAAAAAGGTGAACTAATGGATATAATGGATGAAGGGATTGGTGGAAATAATACTCTAGGTTTTAGAGGTAGTTTAAGGATGAATGGATCTGTAGATGAGATGGTGGTAGAATTTATGAAAGATGTAACAACATAAAGAGATGAATCTCTAGCTGGAATTATTTTAGTGTGTAATTGAGAAACCGGAGGTATGTTTACATAAGTCAATAAATGAGCTAATTCAATAGCTTCATCAATATCCTTTAGAATAGTAACATTAATTTCTTCAACTTTGGTCTGATATTCAGATTTCTTAGATTTATAACTTACTGTAACAGATTTCTGTTTTGCATTAAAAAATGAAATAAAAGCAGGGTCTAAAACAATAGTTTTTAAATCACTTTCACATTTACTTTTAAAGAATGAATTCTCAAATTTCAGATCAAAGTCAATATCTTGTAGACTTACTAATTCACTTAGTAATGAATTGACTCTTATTAATGAGATTTCAGCCTCTAAGTTTTCTGTTTGTTTTTTTCTCTTTACCAATTCGGTCTGGGTCATCTACTATAACAACAGGCTTAGGATCCGAGTTAGACCTGGTATAGACCTTCCTAGAAGCCAGAATTATAATTTTTCAATACCCACAACCTATAATAACAATCTTAAAGTAAAATGATGATTTAAATGATTCCTTTAAGACTAATTTTATGACTGATGATTGGTTATTTCCTTAGTATGGTCGCCAGTAATATTATCACTCCGGTAAATTCTTAAGTTGTGGGATTTTGGTTTTTAGTCAAAGAATATTAGAGGTAACCACAAACCTAATTCAAACTCTAGGATCTAGCCTTCCTAGGGTTCAGAGAGGGCTCTCTCTTTAAAGTTTAACTTTGTTTTAATTTGTGAATATTGTTAGCGCTCAAATCTACCTCAGGCTGAAATGAGATAAAACTCAAGGCTACATCAAACCACGCTCAGCCTCGTAGCTAGCCCTACGAGGACAGGAGAGGGATCTCTCCGTCAATCTCGAGAAAATGAGCAATAGGGTGCGAGATGACTTACAATAAGAACTGATTTTAGGCTAGTAAAGAGATAGGTATGTTTGATTTTTGGTTTTTTGGGTTTTTATTTGGAGAAATGGGAAAACAAATTTTGGAGTCAGGGGATAAGGTCGGACAGCTGCTTGATTTCAAGTTGGGGCGAGGTAGGTGAATGTCTTGATGCTTTGATTTGGAAAAATGGACGATTAGGCCAGACAGATTGAAGAGGGGCAAGGAAGAACTTGGATCCTCTCCGAACAGCTGAAAACATATAGAACTAGCGGAATTCAGGTAGAGCACGCCAAACAATGGATTCAACCTCACTTACACTCATTCAATTTAGTTCGAGAAGCATATGAAAGGATGGCATACATTAAACATGAAGAAACTTACGATGAAATGAAGGGGGAAACACCATCAAGAACGAGAACACAAGGATCCCAACAAGTGCAGAAACCCACGATCTTTCCATGTGAAATATGAAAAATATGCTCTGATGATATCAAAAGTATCCCAAAGTCCAACCTGTAGAATGCCTCGAAAATTTAAATATATAGACCATCCTAACCCCTTCCCACACCTCTAGGGGTCGAATTCCTCCTTCAGGGGTCAGTTTCAACCAATTCTAATCATGGAACTACAATCTAGGCAGCTAACAATTTGCCTCTAAAAGAGTGGAAACTGATCCATTACATGATTTTTTACCCTTTTGAGAGTGAATCTTCTAGAATAGATAAAAATAAGCCAAAGTTACATGTCAAATATGAATTTACATCATAAAAACCCAAAAATTCCATTCACAAGCAAAACTGGTCCATACTAGGCGAAAATCTGAGCTGGCAGTTGAAAATTCAGCAAAACTTTAAGTGGGTCGCTTTTGAGCCGAGTGGGTCGCGCTTTTTCCAGCCTGAATTTGAGGTACTTCCTGGCATCCAAATTGAGCTCATGATAGCGCGTTGGAAAGCCCTGGATGTTGACTATTCAACCCAAGTGGAATTTCTGAATTTGGGGCTCATTTGACCCTCCAAAACCTCATTCGCCCAGAGGTACTTCCTGCTGGTACAAAAGGTGGCAGCAAGGCGGTTTTCATGGTGTTTTTGAGCTCTTTGACCATCCAGATTTTGATGAAATGCTTAGTTGACTTCTGAGGATGCATAACTAACCATGAAAAATCCAAAAATGCAAAAATTTCCTCCAGCAAGTGTCCCAAAAAAAAGTGAGCGCATGGGTGCGCGACCCGCTTAACTGAAAAACCTATTTTTGAGACCAAAAATTTCAAAATGACAAAAATTTCTCCGAATTCGCTCAAATTCGGAGTGAAGACCCTCCATCATGTATCTTTCCCAGTCAATGAAGCCTCGGCCAAAATCTGGAGTGGATCAGGCTTTTTCCGCCGTCTAAGTGCTTTGCGCAACCTCCTTTTCATGATCTTCATTCTCGCTTTGCAGACATGCATGCGAGCCCAATAATGGCCTTTCATGTGACGAAGCATGTCTTTGTCTCGATTGGCCTTCGCCAACAATTTCTCCAGATGAATGTTCACATGTGTGAGTACAGTATCTCGATCAGCTGGTGTCATGTCACCAGGTCTCTTTCGATTCCACTGTCGGTCCTCACGGATTTGACGCAGCTCATAAAATGTGAGCTCATCCTCTAGCTGTTTGTTGCGCTGCTCCAAATAGTTTATCACTCACTGAGCTTTCTGCAATTGATCTTTCAGCTTGTCATTCTCGGCCCTTTGCTCCTGGATGACTTCCCTCGGTTTCGAGCTAGGAGAGCTCGCATCAACATCAATGACTGTGAAATCTGTATCCCGGCCTCCTGATGGGCCCTCATCATGCATGGACTTCTTGCCCCTGTCCTGTATCTGTACCTACGCTGAAGAAGAAGGCAAGACCCCTTCCACCTCATGTGGAGATAATACTCGCTACCTGGCGATGAAGTCGGCAAGACCCCCTTCCACCTCACGTGGAGATAATACTGTAGTGTCGCTGCAAATAAGGCCCTGTGGCCTCGCTGATATGTCCGAACCAAAGGAGTGCTGATATGCTCAACCCTAGGCATGTCCGGCTGGTGTGAAGGCTCTCCCGCATCATGAACTGTCTCGGGAGGCGGCTGTGGCACTCTGAAAAAGTCTCTAGAAATGAGATCCTCCCAAGTGATACGTTACCTGTACGCAACTGATGTAACACTATGATCTTGATCAAAGCGTAATGATATATGCTCCTATACTGCTGTGCTGGGCTCTTCTTTTGTACAAAAATCACCATCCTCTCTGTGTTGCGATATATGAAGTACGGAATGTTCATCATACGTACCCTCGTGAAATGCATCAACAAACGAACATGGTACGCAAAGAGACGCGCGTATCTGCCCTCACAACTGAAATACTGAATGATGAGTTTCATCAGCGGTGCATACTCATCCCTCAAGAATCTGAAAGGAAAAACTCTGCCCAAGTGACTCATATACCCAGGTTTAATGTATGGCTGATAGTGGAATTTCTCTAAATGTTGACGTTTGTTCCATTCCTCTCCTATGTTTGGTATGCCAGTGGCTTGAGCGATAGTCAAGGGTGACAGAATAAAATCAACTCTGGCAAGATTTATGCGGCCATCACGTAAATGTTGAACAAACAGACGAGCTAGTTCACGATGAAGATGGGTTTGTGAAATCATCTCACAAAATCGAAAACATGACAAATGCCGAAAACAATCCATTGCTAATGGACATGCTTGCAACTGAGCCAAAGAAGTAGGCTCCTCCCTGCGATGATCACCACCTTTGACACCTCTGTAAGGCCTCCGTGGCACATTACCCTCTGTCATGGAATCACTGCCTGACCCTTGCTCATATTCTGACTCTGTCTCTGACATGGCTCTGAACAAGATATGGGCACTATGTATACTGATATAAATGCAGTGAAAACAAAGTTATGATGTGTGTTTTAACACCCAACAAATATCCCCCACCGTCAAAGCACCATAAAGAAACAAACAATGATAATATCTCTGTTTTAGGTGGATGGGAAAAGAAGCACAATCTTTGTTTTAATTGCAAGTGAAACTTGACCAAAGGAAGCAGGCAGCCTTTAGAATATTGAGCAAATCTTGTCAAAGGGAGCAATGCATCATATGACTGTGTTTATCGATGGGCAACGAAAACAGAGTTATAAGTGTCAATGGGCATAAGAATGTTTTTATCATTGGGCAGTAAGACACAATATGACCATAATCACCATGAGAAGCAAGCCTTGGCGATGGTAAAGGAATTATGATGACCACGATGGTATAATGGGTGTGAAGACAGTGGGGTTTTGATAATATATGCAAAGGTGGATATATCAATGATATAAGGTAGGAGAAAAACTCATAAAACCATCCATATACATTTAAAAACCCTGAGGAACAAAACTACCATGACCGTAGGGTTTTACTCTTCCATTCAAATGTTTGAAGTCATCAATGATACCACCAACATATTAAAAACTACTGTGCAATAATTAAGAACCTGTTTGAAGTCCGTTGGAGGCGATCTAAAACGAAACTGGGCGCTCAAATCGATTTTCGAACTTTCTGGCAGCAAGTGGGTCGCTTTTTCCAAATTGGGTCGCTTTTCCCCAAGTAGGTCGCTCTTGTTATATTTTGCGCGTGGCAGCCCAAGTGGACAAACTCTGCCGGGTGGAATTACTTTGCCCAAGTGGGTACAAGCTCGATCTTCAACTGTTTGTCAACAATGCTCCAAAATGCGATTTCGGCCTCCAAACTCCAGATTTCGACTTGTATGCTATGGATTTTTGGAAATGAAACTTGTTTGCCCTTTTATACATGATATAAATATCTTTCACAATCAGATTTGATCCCAATCTATTTGATAACCCATATTACAATGTTTTTGCATTTTCACATTTGGCTTTTTAATACAATCTCTCTTTTGACTTTTCTAAGTTTTGAATTGATGATTTTGTTGTCTTCTTGCAGGGGTATGACTCTTTAGCTGAGGAAAAGATCAGAGGTCTGCGTTGAAAGTGCTTCTTGGTGAAATAAATACAATTTATTACAAAAATAATATTAAACAATTTCTAGCTCCAAAACAGAGTTTTGGACTAGAAATGTTTTTAAAATGCTAATGATAATAAAACATGAAATCAAAATTTGCGGAACCATCCTCATCCTGCAGGCTTTATGACTGGTATGCAAATGACTCTAAAACCCTAGACACTAGGACCAAAGACACTTATTGACATTTTAATGACCATAAATGAAATGACAATGATTTTGAGTGATTTTTGAGGAAAATTTTTAAAATAGCACTGCAGGTGTAAACATGAGGAAACATAAGACAACAGACCCCTTCGTCGGTCCATGGCATGCTCCTAGCGAAATGCAACGAAGTGGAACAAGTGAGACACCTAAGAATGAATATGCAAAAGACGAAATGATCACTGACGGAGGGCTGTAAGGGCCGACTCTAACATTGGCTCCAATGGGGATGGTGGCTCCATGGAGATGCCAAGAACGGCAGATCTCTGGGGGAGTCAGATAGTGCCTTCATCCATTGGGCGATGGAGTCATTATTTCAACTGATAAAACAAAAACTTTGGACATATTTATTGACTGCAGATTTGACTAAAGACTGACTGGAATTTGACCAAAACTGACATGACTTTAAAAATAAAAGACTGATAAAACTGACTTGAAAATTTCAAACCAACCAACCTCCATCTCCAGAATTATAGCCTTTGCTCCGGGCCCCAGACTGAAGATGAAAGATCAGTACACACTTGCAACGAAACAAAAGTAAAATGATATATACAATGATAATGAGATCAGCAGAAGATACTCAGAAGTAATATCACTTCAGCAACCGACCATTGATCGGTCCTCCAGGACAATCATCTCCATTCATTTCTTTGAGAAGAAATGCATTTTGACCCCGATACGCTGCAACCTTAAAAGGACCCTTCCACAGATTTTCAAATTTGCCGTGCTTTCCCTTATCTTCATTCCGAGCATCCCATTTCAAAACTACCTCATCCAATTGAAACTTATCCGCTTTTGCCTTTCTGTCGTGGATCTTCTTTATGCGCTCCTGCAACTTGAAAGTATTTTGAAATACCTCCTCTCATGTCTGCTGTAAATGAATCATCTGATTAATCCTCCGTTGCATAGGATCTTCCTCACTCCCAGCCTCCTGAAGCAATTTGACCACCGGGACAACAAGTGAAGTAGGAAAAACCATATCTATTCCGTACACCAGCTCGAAAGGAGACATGCCAATCGACTTTTTCTGACTTACTCTATCAGCCCACAGCGCATTCATTAATTTCTTATGCCAGCCCTTTTTGTTGATTTCTAGCAATTTCTTAATGATATTCACCAAGGATTTATTTGAAGATTCCGCCAAGCCATTTCCTTGCGGATGGTAGGCGGTCGAATGCCCCAAGGTAATATTGTACTTAAAGCAAAAGTCAACCATCCTCGTAGACTTGAAGGCCGCTGCATTATCTGTGATTATTTTACTAGGACACCCAAAACGTGACAGAATATTGTTTTCAGGAAAAGAGATAATTACCGCATCCGTGGCCTGTCGAGTGGGAATCGCCTCGATCCATTTTGTGAAGTAGTTCGTAGCTGTCAAGATCCATCTATGCTGTCCGGAAGATGCTGGGTGGATTTCCCCGATAAAATCCAATCCCCACTGCTGTAATGGTGCACTAATTTCAATTGGTTTTAGAGGCAAAGGCTGTAGTTTCTGCTTCCCTTCGAAAATTTGACACTCATGAAAATTTTTAAGAGCCTTAAATACATCAGAAAACAAAGAAGGCCAATAATACCCTGCCCTTAGAATCTTATTCGCTGTGGTCTTCCAAAACAAATGACCTCCACAGTCACCTTTGTGAAAATCCTCTAAAACTTTTTGAGCTTCCTCCTCTACCAAACAATTTAACAACATACCTCCAGGGTCTTTCCAATATAATGCAGAATTTAGCAGCTCTTAACTTCAATGTTCTACTCTTATTTCTAGGCATCCCGGGCGGTGGAGACAAATTCTGAAGCACGTATAAAATCTCAGCATACCAAGGGGAAGAAACAAACATATCAGATACCTGGACTGACATACTTTCCTCATCTTCATCGGACATGGCAGCGATCAAATTTATGTCTAGAGCATGCAGATTTTTTTCAGCCATAAGCTTGGCGAGTCCTTGTCCTTTGATCAACTTGTTTAATCTCCACATCGTATTCTAACAATGCAGCGATCCACTTACCCGTTCTTCCCTCTGGATCTGCCTGTACCAAAACATCTTTAACTGCTGCGTTAGGAACGTATGCTATAATGTGGGAATGCAATATGTACACACGGAAATCTTTCAAGGCCTTTACAAGCGCAAGTGCTTGTTTCTCAATAATATTGTACCTCAATGCTCCATCTCTTATGATCCGACTGAAAAAAGCGATGGGCTTCTCAACTCCATCCATTTTTTGCATCAAAACATCTGCCAATGTGTGCTCAGAAGCAAAAGAAAATAAAATGAAGTCCTGTGTGTAATCCGGGCTGATTAAAATAGGGGCCGTTAAGAGCTATCTTTAAATTGAATGACTTTATCTTACAGCACAAATTGTCCTTTTGACATGTTATTGATTTCTCCTGGGTGTTATAACGAGATTCCCCGGAATAAAACGTATGAAAAATTCATTTTTACCATTAATAGTATATATTCTTTCTTGTTAAAAGGGCTGAACAATCTAACATGTAAAGCTAGGGTCATCACGGATGAATCATCGAATGCCATCTTTCGATATGATGTGGCCAAGGAGCTTACCTTCATCCATGGCAAAAAGGCTCTTTTTTGGATTCAGCGAAATGCCATATTTTCTGCACTTCTGGAAAACAATTTTCAAATGATATCAATGTTCCTCATCAGAATTGGAAAACACAGTTAAATCATCAAGGTAAACAACCAAAAACACATCACTACTGCGTTGGTAAAGCCATGTCCATACGTGAAAGGTAGCGCGCATTCTTTAAATAAGCGGCATCTTTGCACTCAATGAAATGTTCCCCAAGGAGGTGGTGAGCATGGAGTCTTGACCTGATCATCTTTCTGCCACCTCAAAATCTGGTCTCTTCGAAATTATAATTCGGTAGTGACATCCTTGATGCTCCAACTGCTGTACGATATATGGTCCATTTTTGTGGCCGAATAATTGTCTTTTAATGATACCTTATTCAGATTTCTGAAGTCAATACATAAACGGATCACACCTGTCTTCTTTCTCACGGGCACCAAGTTTGATATCCAATCTGAAAATCGAATAGGTACAATGATTCCTGACTTGTACAACCTATTTAACTCTTTTTCGATTGATGGTAGCAGCTTTGGATTGATCCTCCTCAACTTTTGTGAAACTGAATCATTAAAGTAAAGTAGTATCTTTCTGGACAAATGTGTTATCATATGTTTCTAGATCTTCCAAGACAATCTCTTTCTATATATCAGAAAGTGAAGACAACATTTCTACATATTACTTTTACCTTTGGTGACAATGACTATCGTTTCTCGTCTTCAGAGTTCTTCGTAAGTCCCATGTTCCTCATTGATACCCTTTCTGTTGGCCTCAATGTCGGGTTGCGGGCTACATCATCTTGATCAAACAACTCTTCCAAATGAATCAATCCTTTAGGAATGATGTTATCTTTAAGTTGCAGCACTTCCATTTGATTTATTTGTATATCATCATTACCATCATCATGTTCTGTATCTATGGAGGTGTCTTTAAACTTTCCCTTATTTTGTAGAAAATCACTAATCTCCTCGTCGTCCTGAAAAACTTGCCAACATCGCTGATTGTCTGGAACGCAGGGTGGTGTTTCACATGAATCTCGGTTGTTGTTTGCACCATCTACTTTAAGATTGCTTTGGCCGCCTTAGCAAGTCCATCAGCAACACCATTTCTTGTATGCGCACATATGTCAAAGTACAGGGATCAGTACCAACTTCGGTAATGTCTAAGATCGCACATGTACAGCCCTCATGCGAGGATGCTTAGCCTGAAACTCACCTTTAACTTGCTTTATCACTAATTCCGAATCACCGTATACTGCAATCCTTTTCGCTTTCAGCTTCTTAAGAATCTTAAGGCCAGCAATAAGAGCCTCATATTCCGCTTCATTATTAGAACAATCAAATGTCAGCTTGTAGGAACACACTCTCACATTGCTCGGGACCTTATCCGGAGCGGAAAACGGACTACGAATCCAAACACCAATTCCAAGACTGCCGCCGCCTCATTGCGCTATCAAAATCCATGGTCCAAAGACCATCTTCATCGTCCTCAAATGCTGAAACTGTACCTGCTCTAAGCTTTTCCCGTTTGCCTTTCCATTTGTTCAAATGATTGTCTTACAATAGTTTGTTTCTTCTTTTTGCAAAACTTCTCTTAAATTCTCAGTGATTTCTGGTATATCTTCTGCCTGAACTAATTGACTTTCTATATCATTAAAACTATCAGCAAGAAGCACAAATGACTCTAAGTCAGTATGTACATAATTTACAGGATGATTGATTGGCTTCCTCCTTGCTAGTTATCATGTATTTCATCTTCTGCTCTCGATATAACTTTCTGATTTGACCGAAGACTGGAATTGTAGCATAAGAGAAATCTAACTGAAGTGTACCTTTCAACTTTTCCCCCCAAGATCTTGAAAGGAGCATACCAAATCGAGGAGGAATGTCCGCCACAACCACATCCATCAAGACATTCTTTGCAGGAATTTGATCTAAACTTACAACCAAATCTTTGATGAGTTCGATACATCTCACGCGGCTGGAATCAAATGAATACAAATCATGGTATTTCCTTGTAATATCTAGACCCAACTTTTCCATGATTGCCTTTGGCATAAGATTATGCGAAGCACCAGAATCGAACATGGCATTGTGAAAAACATATTCATGCAACCTCAAACTGATATAAAAGGGAGGGACATCACTGTCAGGGGAATCACCATCTAAAGCAGGCCCAAATATCAATTCAGGCTGATCATCTTCTATATTTACCGTGTCAAACATTGGATCAAAATTCAGAATTTTGGAAACTTGATCTCGATAGCTGTTGTTCTTCATGATTTCTGTCAAAGGAATAGATACCTTCAATTTGGAAATTTCATTTTCTAGACTAAAGGCTGAAACTTTTTCAACTTCTTTGACCGGAACTTCCTTATTTTCAGCCTTATCCTTCATTATACTTGACTGATTTGCCTTTTCTGCTGATGATGATTTACTAGCTGTGGGATCAATTGTCTCTTTTCCTTTCTTCTGTGGTATTGGTGAATCCATCTTAGGTGCTGAAGCCTCTTTTCTTTTCTGAATTGGGTTTATGGGCACATCTCGGTTTCTCAATGAGTATTGCTTCTGTTGAGCGGACAAAGCATTCAGATATCCTCTTTGGTATTCATCTGATTCTTCCTCCAGATTTGCATCATTTGCTAAAATGAAATCCTCATCTTTCTGTGCAGCTGAACTTTCTCCATATTCCTCATCCTCAGTGATGTAAATAGGCAGATCATCGGGATTAAAGAAGTGGTTTTTCTCACCTACTACATCATCATCATCGTCTGAATCTTGACTCACAAAATTCTGCAAAAGAGGTGTTTTAATCTGCTGTTGGGTCACGTTCGTGTCTTTGCTCACGCCGTTTATTCCGAACCGTGGCCGCCGCTCGCTTCGATAATTTGGATTGCGACCTATGCTTCGATTTGTCAAGATTCATTCCCTTAAACATTTTCTCCATCTCACGAATCAAGTGCTGTTCAGATGTAGATGTGGCAGGCTCTTCTTTTATCGTCACTCTTTTCTCTGCTTTCAAGCATGCTCTTTTATCGTTCAGATTTGCCTCAACACTAACAGCGATTTTCTACATATCTTCTAAAGTTGGCAGATCTCTATCACGAAGGGAATAAGCCATCTCCGGATCAAAGCCATCCGGGAATTTAAGAAGAGCAGAATTTTTAGACGGTCTCAAGTCATCTGGAATTGCATTGTACACCGTATTGAATCTAATAATATAATCCTGAACAGACTCACCAGGATTACGTTTGATACTTGTATATTCTGAGGTAATCTGCAGCGGATCCTTTTTCATCTCCCATCGATCTAAAAACTGATCCTGAAGTTCTTGCAATGTGTTGATACTTCTGGCTTGTAGAGCTCTGAACCATTTACGAACTTCTCCTCCAAAAGTCTGAGCAAACAATCTCATTGAAACATTTTTTGCATCAACTTCATGCAGATCCAAGAAGTCTGTCATTCGAATGATATGCTGCTGAGCGGATATACTCTGTGGAGTGCCATCAAATATGGGAATTTTGCTTTGGTAATCAGCAGGCATAGGATCTAAATTGGCTGGCAAAGCAAGAGGTGCAAATCTGGCTGCCATGACTCTCGCTTATTGATGAGTGACTCAGCATTGGTGTGATGTACAGGAGAGCCAAGGGAGCAAAGAGGGTGCAGATATTATGCGGTGGAGATGGAGGAGAAATTAATATTGATTTCTGATCAGAAAACTCAGGCTGAACCGGAATGGTAGGTATAAAGGGAGGCTTAGTAGGGATCCGTGAACTAGATGCAAATTCAGATGGTTCAAAAGTTTGTGGATGAGATTCAGTGAATTCAGGAGTGTTGGTATCCACAATGGAACTTTGCAATTTTCTATCCAAGTAATGCGAAACAAATCTATATTGCACCTTCAGAAACATTGATCCAAACTACCCAAATGCCTCGCTCGTGTACCATGCATGCTGATGTTTCAATCGTGCATCAAAGAATTTCACCACATATATACTTGTTATGACAAAGATGCAGATTCAGATAGCACTGAATTCCCAAAACTCACTGATCTCTTTCTCTTTTCGTAAATTTCTTGACTTCCTGTATTTCTGTAAGATCCAGGAATAAGATTTGATTTTCGAACATCGTTGGTGGATCGTGGTCGATTCAACTTGTATCTCTCTTCAGTTTGCATTGATCTTCTCGGGATAAATTTCTAGGAACACAATCAATTATCTTCAGCCTTTCGACTTCTAGACTCAATCATCCAAAGGTCTAGAACGAACAAGTATACTGGGGTGATTTTCAAATCAAGTGCTGCACTCACAAGCTTACCGGAGATCTACTGAAGCAGCGTTTATCTACTACTGCTTATGCATAGCAAACGCGTTTCGAAAGCTACCTGGCGTGACTTCAGACTCCGTCTAAGACTTATGAAACAAACACATCAACAAGAAAACCATTGAGATTTTGTATTCCCCAGTATGGTCGCCACTATGTTAGCGCTCAAATCTACCTCAGGCTAAAATGAGGTAAACTCAAGGCCACATCAAACCAAGCTCAGCCTCGTAGCTAGCCCTATGAGGACAAGAGAGGGCTCTCTCCGTCAATCTCGATAAAATGAAAAATAGGGTGCGAGATGACTTTAGAAGGGAACTGATTTTAGGCTAGTAAAGAGATAGGTATTTTTTATTTTAATTTTTTGGGTTTTCGCTGGAGAAATGGGAAAAATGAATTTTGGGTCCGGGGATAAGGTCAGATCTTTGCAGAATTCGAGTTGGGGCGAGGTAGGTGATTGTCTTGATGCTTTTGATTTGATTTATGGACGGATTAGAACGACAAGGAGCTGAAGAGGGCAAAGAAGAACTTGGATCCTCTCCAAACAGGTGAAAACATGAAAGAATAAACGAATTCAAAGGCAGAGCACTGTAAACAATGGATTCAGCCTCATCTCCTCATCCATTTTAGTTTCAGAAGCATATGAATGAAATGGCATACATTAAACATGAAGAACTTACAGTAAACAGAGAGAAAACACCATCAAGAACAGAACACCACAAGAATCCCAATAGGTGTCGCAAAACCTCTGATCTTTCCTTAGCCAAAATATGAAAAATATGTACAATGATACAAAAGTCTCCCATGAGTCCAACCTGTAGAATGCCTCTAGAAATTACAATATATAGATCACTCTAACCCCTTCCCATGCCTCTAGGGGTCGAATTCCTTCTTCAGGGATCAGTTTCAACCAAATTCTAATCAAGGAACTAGAATCTAGGCAGCTAACAACTTGCCTCTAAAAGAGTGAAAACTGATTCATTTACATGATTTTCACTTTTTTGAGAGTGAATCTTCTAGAATAGGTATAAATGAGCCAAATTTACATGCCAAACATAAATTTACATCATAATAACTCAAAAATTTCATCCCCAAGAAAAAATGGTCCCAACTGGCCGAAATTCTGAGCTGGCAGTTGAAAATTCAACAAAAATTTAAGTGGGTCGCATTTGAGCCGAGTGGGTCGCATTACTTTCAGCCTGAATTTGAGGTACTTCCTGGCATCCAAATTGAGCTCAGGATATCTCGTTGGAAAGCCCTAGATGTTGAGTATCCAACCCAAGTGGAATTTCCCAATTTTGAGCTCATTTGACCCTCCAAAACTTCTTTCTCCCAGAAGTACTTCCTGCTGGTGCAAAAGGTGGCAGCAAGGTGGTTTTCATGGTGTTTTTGAGCTCTTTGACCATCCAGAATCTGATGAAATGCTTAGGTAATGTCCGTATTTACAATTAACCACAAAAATACAAAAATGCAAAAAATTTCCTCTAGCAAGTGTCCCAAAAAAAAAAAGTATATACATAAGAGACCCACGAATCCAAAATCATGGACCCCAAAAATTTCAAAATGACAAAATTTTCTCCGAATTTGCTCAAATTCGGAGCGAAGGTCCTCCATCATGTATCTTGCCTAGTCAACGAAGCCTCGGCCAAAATCCGAAGTGGATTAGGCCTTTTCCACCGTCTTAGTGCTTCGCGCAACCTCCTCTTCAGGATCTTCATTCTCGCTTTGCAGACATGCATGCGAGCCCAATAATGGCCTTTCATGTGAAGAAGCATGTCTTTGTCTCGATTTGCCTTCGCCAACAATTTCTATAGATGAATGTTCACATGTGTGAGTACAGTATCTCGATCAGATGGTGTCATGTCACCAGGTCTCTTTCGATTCCACTGTCGGTCCTCACGGATTCGACGCAGCTCATAAAATGTGAGCTCATCCTCTAGCTGTTTGTTGCGCTGCTCCAAATAGTTTATCACCCACTGAGCCTTTCTCTCCTGCACTGATCTTTTCAGCTTGTCATTTCGCCCTTTTCTCCGGATGACTTCCTCGCTGAGCTGGGGAGAGCTCGCATCAACATCAATGATCGTGAAATCAATGTCCCGGCCTCCTGAAGGGCCCTCATCATGCATAGGCCTCTTGCCTCTGTCCTGGATATGTACCTGTGCTGAAGAAGAAGGTGAGACCCCTTCCACATCATGTGGAGATAATACTTGCTCTGCTGATGGAGTCAACGAGACCCCTTCCACCCCGGGTGGAGATAATACTCGTCGTGTAGCTGCAAATAAGGCCCTGTGGCCTCGCTGGTATGTC